>SMLS01049236.1:0-19576 GCA_004785975.1 Popillia japonica | reverse complement strand
GGTGATAGTGATCTAGAGTTCTATTTCGGCACCAAGAGATCCAGTGAATATTTCTGGAATAAGAGAATATTGAGTTTTAAGAAACAGCAAATTGTCGTGGAAGCAAGTTTCTATCAGTAATTTATTTTGATACCCCATTTTTATTACAATGAAGTGGCTAGAAAAATGTATTAAATCTAAACACAATTGTTAAAATAAGCACCAAAAATAATTAAGAACATGCTGGACCATTCATAAACAACATTCTTTTCTGGGCAAAGACAGAAACAATAGTACACGGCCACATAACTGAAAAATATCTACTGGTGGCTATGAGGCGCTGGAAAATCGTTGTACCAATATATATACCATATTAGTAATCACCTTTCGTAGTCGCGAATTACTTTACAAATAGTATAAACTTACACCTATCTGTATTAAGGTAACAATCTATGTATGTATATATGTATATGTATATATGTGTTTGCCTAGAAAATACACCAATATATGTAGCTACAGACGGATATGTAACAATTACGTCTTCTATATTTGATTTTACTTATCAGTTGTTTACCAGTCACAAGCGAAAACCGGATTCGAATTTTCCAATTTTAAACGATCCGTGAAACTTTTGATACTGTTGTCAATCACTTATCCCATTGACTGAAGATCATTCAAAAAAATTATCCATTTAAAAACGTTGACATGGGAATATGTGAGATGTCAATCTTTTGCAAATCCTGGGAAACCAGCAATTCTAAGTTATAGCACAAATAAAATGTATTATTGAACGCCCTTTCAATGTATGTATTATTTGCCTGTAGACAACTTAAAGCTGCTAATAGAAAGCTAATAAGCTCTAATGACAATATTTTTTTAAACAAAACATGGTCTAATTTATATACTCGGAACACATTTTTGGTTTGTATTTTCATAATATTCTTTTGTGAGCGATGCGTTAATCAAGATACCCCTAATTATAATTTCGTTCTAACGACCAACGAGAGCTAATTTATGAATGTGTAAACAAACAATATTATCATATAAATAACACATCAGTTAATGTAATTCACGTACAAGGGGTTTCCCAGTTACACGTGTTTGCTGCTGTATGTATTTGTAAGTACATATGAAAGTATATATGTATTCCAATAAATTGCTGTACATATTACAATTATCAAAAGTACCTACATGTATCTCACGTGACATTAGATAAGGACTGCCTTTACATTTTACATTGCGGCGTGCAAAACTCAAGCACAAGTAAATCCTTGGCAAATAATTATGCCTGCACATCAGGAAGGATAGAAGCTTTGTTTGCTCGAAAGTATATCCAATTGTCATCCAATTGTCATTGTTACATTTCATATTCACAATGTAATGCAAACATTCATTTTTTTCATGCGTCCAAAATTAGTTAATGAGCAACATACTGCAAACATAGATAACATATCCAAAGAAGAACATCATTATGCTTGTGAACCCTAAGATTTGCTGGGTATAAAGAAGAATAAGTTTTATATCCCACCTTTTTATCCCACACTAAAAATCTTTTAGTGTCGAAGCTAACAAAAGAATATGGAAGATAGGAATGATAAAGCAATAAAAGGAACAAATTACTACGAAATGAACCTAATCAATTCGAAGATAATGAAGCATATTACTTTTTCCTATTTTAATGGAGAATGGAATATTCTGTCAAACAAAATATATACTCTAAAGAAATGTCGATAACGCCACAAATCCAACAAAAATTGTCGAACAAGACAACATTACGTATTCGAATATTTTTACGAAATTTTTGAATTTTACCCCTTACTTTACGGCCTCATTAAATGTATAGTGCTAATTTTTGCACTCAACTTGTTTTTACTTTTCCTGAACTTACTACCAATAGTACACGTGCAAAATATGTCACGTTGTAAAACTATTCTCTTGTATACAACGTATTCCAAAAGAATTGCAACAACTAAGTTGTGTTTAATTTATTTTCGTGCATCCTGTATATTCATACACCGAGGGTTTGGCGCTGAAAGATTGAATCTTTAATACAACATTCTCTAGTTATAGTTTCGGATAAAATGGTAATTACAATCGAAAAAATGATTTATTTTGACGAAGGAAAAATAACAAACAAGTATCCTTCTAAAAATCTATTCAATGATAATAGAGCAATGTGTACAACTATGTAAGTACCTTAATGATAAACTAAAGTACAAGGCCGTTACATATAACTACATATTTAAATTTGGACACCTCTCTGTACCAGAAAGTTTAGACTTATCACCTTGCGCACAAAAATGCGTATTAGAGAGAATGGTTACGTTTACACCGCAAAGCAGATAGTTCGGTTCGACGGACTAAAGGTGGGAGGGACAATTCGATAACTCTGCGTTGGTTCGAAGGTTTAGCTCACTGTGTTTACAACGATTACCGAATGTTTGGAATTTGGAACCATTATGGAACTGTGAAATATAAATATGTGGATGGATAAACGATACATAACACCGAAATTCACGTAAATTATAGAGCTGACTAACCCATAACAACTACAAATAATAGCAAGATCAGCAGATGACATGTTTGCGTTTGGTGGTTTTGATCAGGTCCAAGTGCGTTTACACCGTTAATGTAAACTACGTATATTTGGTTCGGTCCTCTTGCGAGCACGGGGCCGAAGTAATTTGATGCGCACAAACTGCTTTGTCTAAGCATTCTAAAGAATTACGACATAACTTTGATTTTGAAAATGTTAAGATTTTAAAAAAAGAAAATAGTTATAAAAAGAGATTAATATATGAAATGATATATGTACATTAAAAAAGAAAATATCGCAGTCAATTTTAGAACAGATATAGAAAATTTAAGTATTATTTATAAAAATTTAATCACCTAATCACGCCCGAATTTTATCAAATTAAGCTCTTGACTAGGTTTGTTTGCCATGATATTCCCTAGTCCTTGAACAAAATTGTTGGAGCTTGACGAAGAAAAAAAACATTGATATGAGGATCCTTATTCTTAGGATTATAATTTTACATTTCAAAAATATCTTAATCGCTATTTTGTAAACATAATCCTATATATCACTCAATTTCTTTGTCTCTAATTTAAATTAAATGTCAATTTTATTCCAGTGACGAAGTTGTAACGAAAACCAAATTATATTGTAAGGGTTTTGGAATAAATTTGATGAGTGGAAAAAATATCAGGAAAATAAGATCAGTAAAAAAGGTCATAAAAATACATATATTTTACTTTGTCTGTAATTCAATATTATGCACACGTATAAAATATCAAGTTTGTACATATTATTAGAGAAAATCAAACATCAAACCCATCATGGAAGCCAATCTATAGAATTTGCGAGAACTGTGGTTTTTTATAAACCTCAAGTCAAATTTCTTTTCTCTCACTTAGACCAAAGAATCTAGTGGCCGCTAGTATGAACCAACGTGAATATTTCTAGTAAACTGCGAAAGAGATAGGGAGGAGCTACTACGACTGCCTCGACACTATTACTATACCACATTACTATTGCGAATTGCTGCTATTAATTTGCTTATACATATTTTCTCTGGCACATAATACTTTTCATCTAATATACATACCTTCCTTTGTCTGTGGTGAGTTCAACTACAGTGGCTTCCAAACTGTATTGCTTGTAGGACTACAACTGTAGTTCTTACTGTGTCTTTGGTGCATGTAATCGTCATTTTATGAGTCTTGTTACAATATTACCTCAGCATAAGCAATATGTCGTTGTCAATTATTAAACAAGGAGTAATACTCGACCGGAGCACCGATATGCTGGAACATACGAACTTTATATTTATGATGCGCTGCTTTTAGTAACCTCTTTTGTAGAAAAAAAATGCATATTTAAATTCAGCACACCAAAATTCATTAAATCTCTAAACAACAATTTTGAAAAGGTAAAAAAGGCTGGATTGTGCGAATTGCTTTCATAATGTTAATTTAATAGTCCATATTAATATCTATTTGGGAAGAGATTATACACATGCTATACATTCTATATAGCGAAAAAATGGACAACCTATGGGACTGTGTTCTCATTAGTCAATCGAACATATGTAAGTATCACGGGTTGGAAATTCTATTCATACGACAATTTGATTGTACAAATAAATTTTAACATATTTAATCGAGATTTATCAGTTTCTTGATGGTATCACAGTTGCTAAATATTCATTACTTTATCTAGATTTTTTTACTAAATTGTTGAGTGTGATCAGTATCGCTTTTCTACACTGAAAAGTATATAAATGTTTATGTTGATTGTAGGTGTTTACTATTATGATGATGATTATAGTGATTATGATTATTAAAAAAATGTTCCTGGTGATTCTTCTCTATTGTCGCACAATTGTGTTTAAAAATTAGATTAAGTGCAGCATGTCGATAACTATGTAACACATACCTCAATCTTCCCTATTCGATAATTAAGGTCGGTTCCGAAAACTAGCGCAACACATTTTTTTAAAGTTAATAATGAAACGGAAGACATACACTCTACTTGCGATGTAACAATGTATTAACGCAACCAGTTTTAAGTTGTTTATGGTAAAGGCACGTATGTACGTCAAGTGCTCTCAAAAATATTATAAAAATCTACCAATTATACTGTTCTTGAAAGTTCTTACAATTTCGAAAGAATGTTTGAAGGTTCATTTGATAAATTAAAAAATTGACTAAGAATGTGTCGATTCTAACGCGATATTCAATATTTTCTACATGTTATTATTCTACTTAAATGCGTATTTCTTCATATGTCTCTTTGTTGCATGCAGAAATCCAACATAAATCAGTTGCATATTGTTGTATATTACTCTAGAAGAGCAAATATTAAGTGAACGGCATTTTGCGTAAAATGGGGTATTTTTTATTTTTAATAAAATAACACCTGTTTGGAGAACAGTTTCGCTTGCGTAGGTACATATCTACAGTAATAATTCGTATATGTGTGTGTATAGAGAATGGGTGGTACAGTAAATGTATATAAGGAGGGAGAACGTCAAAAATGAAATCATTCCCTTCATCGCGACTGAACAAGAGCTTTTGCTGATTTCGGTATCAAATAGAAATCCGAGTTTCCATCTCGACGCAATCGCGATCACCAATTCGCGGACGATTTCGAATAATTTCTGAAATGAGCGGAGATTCATACTTCGCGTACAGCAGCAGAATATCGACCCAAGAAAAACCGAATACTAAGAACTATTAAAAAACGACTTGTTGACGAAAAATAATCGAAAATTTGAAAAAATTTCACGCTGCATCCGAATAAAATCGAAGAATTAAAGAGAAATTAAAACAAATACTTAAAAAAAATTATTTTCATTTCGGAAAGTTTCTCCATAATCATCTATCATGAAAGCTCTGCTCGCTTTAATTGTGATGTCAGGGATCTACGCGATGCCACATCAAAGTCCTATGCAGTCCAACGATCTAGCATACAGTTTTGACGAATCTACATTTTTGGATAGAACTGTAAGTGAATTTGTCTTAATTTTAGTTTATATTTTGTATGTGTTGCCAATAGAGTTCTTATTTTAATTTTTAAATGTTATATGGCCATATAATTTGACTAATAATTTGATAATACTGAATCTGAAATTATATGCGACGGAGGTTGTAGATAATTATGAATGCCGTTATAGTCCAATTTCTTCATTATATTTTTCTTTATTTGGTGGCATTTGCCGCATTAAATGTTAATAATACTAGGTTATAACTTTTAATTTATAATAATTTTACTTTTAGGCACGATCTCCAAATTTTTAGACTTGTGTTTAACGGACCAGATTATTGGTCCTCCAAAACTATTTTTTTGTAATTATGTATTTTTTTCTGAGTTTACAGCATACGAGTTTTAATAAATTTAAGTTCTAAACCAACGAAAAAATTCACAAAATTTGCTGTATTTTAAAAAAGTTTAAAGAATACGGTTTTTAAATAAGAAATTCCGGCTCAGGAAATTGAGAAAATGCTGATATTTCTGCTGCCTTATCTACGGACTGTACAATATTTAATTTTCTCTTATGCAACTCCATACCTGTAAAGACCGATTGTATCAAATAGAATGACCTCCATATTCTTAAACAGAATTAAATTTTGCATACACCTGCATCGGTCTATATAGCTTGAAGAAATTATATTAACAAATGCATCAAAATGGAAACGTAAAGTTATTTAAATGCAATAATAATGAGCTTTGAATATATTTACAAAGAATATCACGAGATTATTCACAAGAGGTTAATGTGTGCTCAACGGAAAGTATCCCAATTTGGCTACAATAACCAAACAGAAATTTAAACGCATCCATAGGATCAAAAAATAGTTAAAGTAACATGCTGGTGTGGCTCAGACTTTTAACATTCTATACGGTTCAAATAATCGAGAAAAAAGCATGAAGTGCACATTCTCAACAGTGCAAGAAGTCCACCCAGAATTAATACAATTAATACAAAGTCACCCACGGCTGTGTCGCAAAATTATGATAGCGGATCAGCATTTGTATTTAAATAGCATTTTTTGTCTATTTCGGTAGCAACGAAATCGCATTTGAATAGTATATTTACATTCGAAAAATTAAAAAAAAAAAATTCATTGTTTTTTTAAACAAGAAAATTATTTCTTATTATTACTTATTATTAAAATGTTCAATCATTTTAACAATCAGCCAGTTGGCACATGGCGAACAAAATAATTGCACTGCGTCAATTTTAGTCCTAATTTTTCCATTGAACTTCGTTTCTAGCGTGTTGCGAAAAATGTTATAATTCTTAAAATGTCGACCTATCTAACGAAAATATAGATAAGTATAGTAACAATAGATATCTTGATTATTCTATCTTTAGCGAAATGCTGTATTTACTCTTCCATGTTTAAATTCTACCCTGAATTGTAAGACGCTTTCATTAAGTTCACATATACCCAACTCCCACAACTTTAATGTTGGAAATAGTGTTTTAACTAGAATTTCGCACAATTGGTGTGACGCTTTCGTATTTATTTGCTTCTTCAGAGAAACCCCCAACAATAATTAATTTGAGTAAAAATTATTTTAGTACCTACGTAAATTAAACTTAATATCGAATTATCAGGGTTTTTTTTCATAAAAGATTAAATTCCTAATATGTTCAAATATGGAAAGTATACAATAAATAAAATAATGTTCAGTAAAAAAATAATAAATAAAATAATGTTAGTTGGAATTTGTATATCTTTGAAAATGATTTGTGTACTCTGATTTTTGAGTTTTTAAAAGTAAATAGAATTGATTCATTCTCCTTTCAATGCAATAAAAATAGATTTATTATGCTACTTTATTTTTGTGTAGGAATTGCAATATGCAGATTGTTTCCAGCAGAGCTGTAAGCATCTGATGTTTTAATCAATTTTACTAACTCGGCTCTAAGATTACTTAACTGGTAATTATTTCAATACGAGATTGCCTATCTAGTCGATAGGCTGTCAATTGTAATCAATTATAGAACACACGTAACAAACATAGCTTCTCCTATAGTAGTACCACATTATGTTCAAGAGTTCGCATAAGAGATGATACTCAAATGCAGACATACAAGTTTTCGCACACTTTTATAATTCGTTTGTAAATACATACTCCTAACTTATGTTTCACAAATGAATTACAGAAACTGTGCTAAAATATTTGATATAAGAAAGAATTTCTTAAATTTTGAACGATTTGCAAAGATGTGTTCAAATTGAGAAACTCGTATAAAATTGCTTAAATTAAATTGAAGATTTTCTTTTTGAATAATATTTTCAAATCTTAGAACCCAACAATCTATTAACATAAATGAGACGTAGAGACGCGTGAAAGGCAACTGAAATACATACATATATGTGATTATACAGTCTTATATGCTTATATGTTTTTTAGTATGAGAGATAGAGGGAAAGTATAACAATCAAAAATACATCTAATTGTTAACTATATTACGTAATCAAAAATACAAATTACACAAAAACAAAAGCGCATCACAAAATAGTTATTTTTTTTCAAAATATTATTAAAAAGCTTGAAATTCTGTTTACAATGATACCACAAAAGTTATCATTATCTTGAAAATTGCAGCCGCCATAGTGATTTTAAATTTAATTTTTGTCAAACGTTACAATTTATTAGCAACCTTCGAAAACAAATACAAACAAAAGAAAACAAAAGACGGATAGTCGTCCATATTTGTGTATCGCTTGCACCTGTCAAATTGTTATTCAGTGCAATAATAATAATACCTATTGCAATGCAAGCAAATAATAATAATTACACTAACGATGAAAAAAATGGATATGTTGAAGGTTGTTATTCTATGCAATGATAATAGACAAGAAGCAAGAGCAATGTATTTACATTTGTATCCGGAAAGACGATAACCACATACTCAAATTTTTACCAGGAAGCAAATTTGCGCACAACTGGATGCATTCACCGGTACAGCAAAGACATCGACAACGAGGTAGTGTGGAAAATGACGAAATTGTGGATTTACCGTATTTTAGAGCGCATCCACGGAATTCTATACGCGAAATAGTGGTTACTTTAGGACTAACCTATTACAAGATTTATTCAATAAGAACAAAATGAAGCCCTACAGAATTAAATTAGTACATACAAGGACTGCATCAGGGAGGCCAGCAACAGCGGCTAATATTTTGTAATTAGCTTATTAATCACACACATTTAATTGATGTCGAATCGAACAAGAAAAATGGGCATTAGTGAGATGACATAAATCCTAGACAAATAGTACGTCCATGCAGATTACAACATAGATTCTTGGTTAACGTGTGTTGTGTTGTGGTGTTGTGAAGGATTTTGTAGCAAGACCATATTTTTATGACGGAACCCTTATGGGTGATAGGCAATTATCTTATAAACGATTTCTATGATTTGCTGGACGGCTTACCATTAGCCATTCGGTGTGACATGTGGTTTCAGCACGATGGTAGACCCTCACACAATGCAGAAATTGTTCAGGATGTTCTACAACAAAAGTTTAGGCATAAACTGATAGCAAATAGTGCTCCAGTATCTTGGCCACCCAGATCGCCCGATCTTTCTATGTTGGACTTTTTCGTTTGGGAATACCTTAAACAAAACGTCTATTTAACAGTTCCGTAAAACCTTAGAGCTCGAGTATGTGTTCAAAATAATGGGAGCACTTTGAACAGGTACAAATCTAAATCTTTCTACCCTATGGTGTACTTAGTGGTGTAGTTTGTTTCTGTTACAGTTTTGTATTTGTTTTCTAAGTTTGCTAATAAATTGTAAAGTTTGACAAAAAGTAAATCTAAAAACACTATGGTGGCTGCAATTTGCAAGATAATCATAACTTTTTTGGTATCATTGTAAAGAGCATTTCAAGGTCTTTAATAATACTTAGAACAAGCATAACCGTTGTATTTAAAAAATAAAACTTTTGTGATGCACATTTGATTTTGTGTAATTTGTATTTTTGATTATGTAACAAAGTTAATGGAGAGTAGTTTTGATTATTATATTTTTCTTCTATCTCTTATACTAAAAAACATATAAGCTTGGACACGTAAAATCAATCAGACATGGCATTTAATTGTGTCTTGAAACAGCCATTTTTCTACTAGAAGTAAGTACTTTTGTATAGCGATAACTAACCATTAGATATTTTATTTTAAATGTGATAATGAGCAACCGATAGTGTAAGTGCTTTTTAAATTTAGCTTTAATGAAGCCTCACCAAAAATTGTTAAAAATACTTTTAGTTAACAAAGTATACATATTTCATTATTACTTTTATAAATTTAATATTACTTATACATATTTTGACAGGAAACCCTTAATGAACAAGTTATGTATATAAAGTGTGAAACAAATATATTTAATTGAACCTATAGCATCGAGATCATAATAACAAAAACGATCAAAAGCACTGCGGTATTTATAATTTACACCCTATTATTTCAATAAGTCACCATAAATCTGTAGAAGTATCTGATAACGCAATCATTTCTGTTGATACCTGCTTTGGCGAATCCATAATTTGTAAACAGAACTTTCTAAAATGTAATGGAGCTTTTCGATCCATTGTTTAAGTAATACATCCGCCGCTAAAGATGATTAAATGGTTCAGCAACATCCCTTATAACAAGAAAAATAATACTAATAATGCAGTTATTTAATAAAATGTCATCGCTAATATTTCTTGCGCGGACAAATTACAGTTTACTATAATCGAGCTTACTTATTCTATTTGCTAATTGTAAGTACGAAGTCCGTAACATCATGGGTTAAGAAATAAAATTAGTTTTGTCTAAACTTGTGGCACAATGTATGCTTGAAATGATGAAATCATTTCTACACAAGCATAACATTCTTATTGATTGTCGACGCGGCTTTTTTCAAAATATATTCCCTAATACCATTTTACTTACATCTTGCAAAAATTTATTACTTTGTTTAAATTGCTTAAAAGTCCCAGTGTTTTTAAATAGAAAAGTATCCAATGCAGGAGTATGGCCACATTAAATATCGCGTTAATAGGCAAAAAAAGAAATTGACTTGGCTATTGCTGTCAATTTCAAAAGAAGGTTTCTACAGACTAATATTGTTGACTACTTCTGCTCGGTATACATCTTATTCCCTCTTCACTTTGCTGATTTCTGCCACTAACAGGCCGATAACCATCCATTACAATTTGTTATGTCATTTTTAGTCAAAGCGTGTATGTATACATTGAGTCTCAAAGAGATTAAAAGATTCGTATTATAATATTTTGTTTATCATATGACGTTATGTCAGGTAAAAAATAACCAGAAGTACTGAAATCAAACTTGAACGTGCCTGGACCGATGTTCTTCAACGATAATGTTTCGACCAATTGCGAAAATTCAATTTGAAATTTGAACTGCACTTAGAGGCAAGTGAGAAGGTGAATAAACCCCCTCAAACCAAAGGAACTCTTCTATTAAACCTAATGGGGAATAATCATTTAATACCCTTACATCAAGTGAAGCGGACAAGAAAAAAAATTATCAAAAATTTGATAATATTACTGTAGACTGCTTCTTGTGAATTTAAGAGACAAGCAAATACATAGTTTCATTAGAGATAGGTTACTGCTTGAAATAAGAGATAAGGCAACTTAAGAACGGTTATTAAGAAAACAAGATCTAGAACTAACAAAAGCGCAAGACATTTGCTGAGCACATAAAGCGAACAAGCAACAGATGAATGAAACCAAAGGCACAGGAGTCGATGAAATTAGAAGAGAAAGGAGAAGTGTACCAAATAAACCAAAGGAAGAAGTAAACGCACTGACAAGGGGAACGCCAGGATTATCATACACGGATCTTGATGGGTCTCAACTAGGAAATAGAGGGACCTCTCTGAGTACCCAGATACGAGGGTTTATCCTAACGCGGCCTAGTTTCTGAGAAAAATCAACGTGTTGTGCGCATTCTTTTTATACCGTTAATGTTGGACTCGATCTACGCCTATCACCCCCTGGTGACTCGCGTTCGATTCCTGCCAATGGACTGGCGGTGATAATTTTATTAATAAATACAATTGAAGTAAATCTGCGGGATGACGTGTATTTTGAATGTCACTACCGAATAGTATAATGAAATTAGTTCATCCCATATCAATTTCTTCGCTCACTACGCCAGAACACGATAAAGTCGGCGAGCACCAGGCCCATTTTACAAAAGACAGCTTTGCAGGCGCACCGTCTCATTAAGTAACACGGGGAAGCACATTTCGTTAACATTCAACAAAGGTTTTCTTTCCTATACTAATAATGTTGACGCAAGCCACACGTATTGGCACGAATGCAGAAGCGAAAAATATCATTTATGAATAATTTGCATTAACGCGAGCCACCAGGCTAGTAGGCGTAGGTCCACGGTTAGATCCACGGTAGATCAAAGGTTACCCTATAACATAGTTGAGACCCACCAAAATCCGTGCCGGACAAGCCTGGTGTTCCCCTTGTAAGTGTGGATTTAGCCATCAATTTAGGAAAACTCCGCGACAGGTAAAATATGTAGCGGTATGTAAAACGGACAAGGTACATATGTACCTTCTACAGTGGGCAACGTATAACCTTCTTTCTTCAAACAGGCATTTAGATGCCTGTGATACATGCAAAGTCTGAAGACAAAGACGACTTTAAAGTACAGAATATGCGTGGCAGCTAGCCAGACAGGCATTCGATCATATCTCAAGAATATCTTACATATTTGGAAATATATTACCTACTGGCTAAACTGAACACGAAACAGAAACTTTTATCTTTCTAAAAAATGACAACCTACGCTCAACAATTCGGTTTGATACTTGTGGTACTACGGCCATATAATTCGGAAACAATTTTAAAACAAGTCTTAACTTTCCTATTTTCCATCATTTTCGAACATGGGCCTGCACCAATCTGTACACAATACTTTTTCTGGTATAATAATCAGAGCAAAACAACTTATTTAAATCAACAAGAAAGATTAATAATAAACAATAGTTAATATGGAAATACCTATATTATAATTTGCTGCAAGAAAATGTTTAAGGGTTCAATATAAAAATCGTAGCTATTCTAAAAACCATACAAATGTGTAGATACTTAAAAATGTGATTTGCATTTAAATTAAATGGCTACCGTTTTTATGTTTATTCGATTCATTTTATGCTCGCACATTATTTGAAGTCATGCTTTATTTTATTACAATTGGCGGTAATTTGAATACTTTTTCGGAAATTCTCACCCACATATGAGAATTTTATTGTTGAATAGATAGTTTACGTACGACGATTTCATTACCATCAAACATATCATAAACATTGTTTTGTTATAAAACGATTGTACGTCGTTTTAGTTTGATTTCTTCTTGTATCTATTCAAGCAGGTTGAATATCCACTTCTATATATTTTTACAATTAGGTATCTATGTACATACATACATGTGTCCCCTATTCTCGCTGTATTTACAGATGGCCAATCAGCACGATTTCTTTTAAAAAGTTCAGAATCTAGACGGACGGCCGCAGATAGGTAATTCGTTCTCTTCACATGCTCTTCGATGCATAGCCCTTGAGTTACACATTACAGAGCAGTTTCAGAGTAGATGGATGGATACTTCATCCTCTTCCTTCCTTTGTGTCCTGGAACCCGCAATAGTGTTACTTTGCTCCTATTTAGTCTGTCTAGAGACTCCCAAACCATCTTGGAGCTGGTAATACATATTTGTGTTCAGCACTCTGATGGCCTCTTGACTATCACACATTATGATAATCTCTTAGTTTTCGTAGTTTCTGTCAATACTGAACTGGACGCATCCTTTAATAGCGTCTATTTCCGCCCGGAAGATACTTCCCGTTCCCTCTGCCGTTTTGGCTCTGTGTACTACTAGATTGCGATTTACTATTGGCGAAAAGGTGTCTTTATCACATTTGGTCTTTGTACTAAGCTTTGTGGTAAATTTTATCACAAACCTGTTACAGCACACAGTAGATTAGAGAAGAAATTTCTTAGTTTTGCTACACCGAGTGGATGTTTAATTGTGTCAAAGAGAATTAATATCAATTCTACATAAATTTAACCATAAATTTTCCCCATCCTTTTTCAAACTCTTAAGGGCAGAATTCGAAAAATCATTTCGATTTCTGTCCTTAGGAATTTGGATTGGGTTTGATGTCTCAGTCAGTACGCCACCTTTTAAAGCTAGTTCTAAATGCTCATCGTCTTCCCATTCTCCACAATGCTCAAATTTTAAGGAAGTTGTAGATAGACTTAATAATTTTTTTTTTTAGTTTGAGTGATTCATATTATTAAAGTTTCCCTTGTACAAGAATATGTTACACTTCATTCACACGCATTAGAAACAATTACATATGCATGTATATGTTTGTTTTAGAGAACTGGCGGGGTTACACCCGTTTTAGTCAATGTTTAATCATATAATATTCTGATGAAATGTTACATGTGTAATACAGTATAACGACAAACGTCTTCCATCATTCTGATTTAATAATGTAATATATGTATAGCAGCGTTGTCCTAAGAAAGGTGAATAAAATTGAAGAAATAGATGGAAAAATCAACGTGAACTCAAGTGATGCACCCGAATGTAAAATCCTATTTGTCGTCGTATTGTATTTATTTTTATCTTCAGCGAACGCACGAAATAATATAATTTTACTCGCTAGCAGTAGCGCTAATGAACGTCAACGGAGATGTATGATCATCTTTAAAAAATGTTGCTGATCAAGCAAGAAAAAGAATATTCTGTCGTAATAAAAAGCAGTCCAGCTTCTTACTTATGTTTAACTTTCTTTTACGATACAATTATAGGCGACAAAAATGGTATAACAATTTTCTTTAGCACTTACTGATATGGTTAGTGAAACGACAGCATCCAAATTATCAAATATGTATGTAGACCTTTAAATGTATATACATATGTATATATATTATGTAGTAAAGATTTTTGAAGATAATTTTCTGACGCTCTTCCCAAAATTTTATTATATTCAATTCAACCAGCAATAGATACCTTCAAGTTTCACTCAATGATAAAAATCGTTGTAAAACTATAAAACTTGTATTTAGTAACGCATTATCTATCTAATTAGAGCTTTACCAAGTCTATTCACGTAATATGCATATTATCTAATTAATCTGCAAATTACCGACACTATCCGATTATTATCGATAACATACATACATATAAACACGTTGTAAACCATGTACAACCCAGACTAATATGCACTAATCGCTACTGGGCACGGATTATCTAAAAGGTCAAATTGTTAACGTACATATGTCCATTTGAAAATGATTTTGGCTTTGGTCACAATTACAATTGCTTGCGTTTCAATTTCCATGAAATATCTTAAGTTTTATGAAAATTTCAACAGCTTCTTTCTTACTTTTATTATAGAATTGTTTCATCAAACATTAAACGGACATCTAACATAGTAGTAGTTTCAAAATGCTCATTTTAGTATCCGTTTTCAAGCATCTGGCGTCCATTTTACTAAGAACTTTGACAGAATAAAATGTAGCTTTTCTTCTCTTTAACGTTGTGCGATTAACTTTACACAGCATGGAATAGTTTCACGTAACAGGTTAGTTTTGTGACAGCTACCAAAGAGCTTTTTTATACCTAGTTCTAGTTTTATAGTTCCGCGTATATAGCAGCATCCCAAATTCCATGGCAAATGCCGAAAGGCAACATCTTAAGTCGATCTACAGGCGCAGGCGTAATAAGAACTGAGGGCCAGCCAATCCCCTCTGTAATTGGTGCAAACTGTTGAATGATGAGAAGGCATGAATTATTATTTTTATCATTATTATTATTATGTATCTGCGAAACTTTAATTCCCTGCATTCTTTGCATTATAAAGAACTCTCTAACAACTATCCATTATCTTGGGGGGAACACATCAACAACCTATCTAAATCTTTAGCGTCGATATGCTTTGCACTATACCGGCTATCGCACATAGTTAACAAAAACATCTTACTTAGGTACATATTACCACGCTTGCTACCAGTCCAAGTTAGTATATGGTATATCATGCTGGGGGGCGGACCGGAGGTCGGAGCTGGTGTTTCGTATACAAAAGCGTGCTATGCGCAATATTGCGGGAGTACCATATCTGGCGTCTTGTCGTCCGTTATTTAAAGAATATAGAATTCTACCAGTACCGTGTCTTTACATTCTATATCTATTAGTCTGAATTAGAAAAGATATCGATAAAATTGACACTAATAATTTCTATCACAACTACTCTACAAGACACGGAACAGATTTGATGACTCCTAGTCATCGATCGACATTATCGGAGAGTAACCCCATGTATGCTGGAATTGCTTTATACAATAGGTTACCAAGAAATTTTAAAGAAAAGATGAGCATAGAGCTGTTTAAGCGGAAAGTTAAAAAATATCTCGCTGATAATTGTTTTTATACGGTTGATGAGTATCTGGGGGCACCATAATAATTTAGTTACCTAACATTTTATCTTTACATTAATTCTAACCTTGTGTTTCTTGTTATTTTTGTCGATTTCATTTTGTACTTTTTAATATTCTAGATTTTATTCATATTATTTTATATATATGCAAAAAATACTTGCCCGCAACTTTCATTCATAAAAATAATTCTAATCCTGCTAGGAATGTGTAATATCTTACACATTTTAGTTCGAAAGTCTTCATATATGTATGTATATTATTTATTAGACGATTAAAATCGCGATAGTGTAGATATTTAGAATAAGTAAAAACTGTTGACTAAAATTTTTAGTTTGCTAAACATTTAATCTAGTCAAGTAACTAGTGTTATTCTACATAACTCTAGTTACCAAAACCTTATTTATATCACAGAAAAGTATAGAAACATTATTTCTGTCAAACAACGTCTATTATTTTCTTTAGTATGTATGTACCTTACCTACATTACTTAATTTTCAATTTGCAGTGGATAACTTTTCAGTTCTTCACTCTTATCGTGCTGGTATAAAACATAATCTGTTATTAACGAATATTATCAAGTACCTTGTCTAATAAATTATTAATAAAGCGGTTATTGAATAGAGCAAGGGTCGTTGAGTATTGCATAGAGAAATACGATAACTAGGAAACCGCTATTGTAATAGTCGAATTTCTGTCAATCTATTGTGTAGTATTGAAGGAATTCTATGCATTTACCTAACAACCTACACAACAACCTATAATTGTCGAAAATGCCGCGTGGTATCAATAGTATAATATAATACTAACTTTATTTTTAAAACATATAAACGGTACTTAATGGGAAATTAAAACACTAACTAAGTTGTCAGCTGTAACCAGTTTTAAGGTTTAATATCGTTAAAATATTATTCTCCTGTTAATTTATTTCTTAAAATTATTATTTTAATGACAAAATAATGTACCTCATAAATGTTTTTGTTTGATCTGAAAAGCCTGTTGATTATCCATAAACAATTTATAAATACAACCGCTGCAGCTGCACCCACCACAAAAAGCAACACCTTTTCGCAACAGGCTAGAAAATCAATTGCCTGAAAATTGAGTTAAATTAATACATAAGAGCAATAGACAATAAATGATACCAAAAATGATGTTATAACCCAAAAACTGTTGCTACTTGAGAGTAATGTCATTACTTGACAGAAACATCAGCAAAAATGATGATAAAACTGTACACAAATATTTTATAATCCCACTCAAGTGTTTATAAAATATTTAACTATTTTATGAAAACTTTGACATTCCTTCAAATACTCATTATACAACATTGCTGACTAAATGCAATGCGCAAAATACAGCAAATCAAGGAGTATTAACCTTCACCAACGTTTTTCTGTATTGAATAGTCTGTAACAAGTTACGTCAATTGGAAAAAATATGACTGCAAAAGTAGTTTGAAAAATGTAATAATTAGAAGCTTGTAAATGATTGCGAAGGCTTCCTCGGCCCGAGTCTCTATTATGAGGGGATGACGTTAAAACAAATAGTTTTAACATTATTTTTCTCTGCGCCGTTTTGTTTCGATACTACATAAACTAAAAATGATACAAATATCGCCCTAACGCATTCTCAAAATGCATACTATTTTGGAAAGTCACGCATTACTTTAGAGCTTACTTAGCAGAAAATGAAACTATTACTCTGAAAAAATTAGAAAAAAATTCTGAACAACCCCAAAATATTTTCTAAACACCAAAAAAAAACTTAGCTGCCACATATTAATGTAAGTATATGAACCAATGGCTACCGATTTCGATACCTACTTCAAACACTGTTGTTTTTAAATCAACTTGAATAGCTATTAAAGATTTGTCATTGTAGTTTCTACACTTTCTGAATTAGAGAACTCGTCTTGATGTTAAAGATAGTAATTTTGTACTTTGACAGCATAATTAAGTAGTACCTACTATTTTGGTTAAATTATACAAGTTATTTCCATTAACTCCAAAATAAGATTCACCTTTAATTTTTCTTTCAAACTTGTTAGTGGTGAAGCAATAAATTGTTCCAGATATTGCTGACACATGTATAACATCACTATACCCAAATTTCTATTATCTTTTAGTACAACCGATCGTAATATATTTATGTATGTATGATTTGTAATAATAATAATTTATCGCTTTGATTATTTGTCCCATATTACAATATTATTCTCGATTCTCGGCATGTGTAGCATTGAAATTTAGTGACATAAACATAACTCAAAACTTTCTAACCTTGCAACAGTTAGCGGTAAACACAATTTTTACAGATATACATAGCTTTTTAACAAAAACTAGGACGGTATCTGAATTAATATTCCGACCTATGCATTTCCATATTTAGCAAATCCTATTTATAAATTAATAAAAACAATTATAATTTTTTGGATATATCAATTGACCTTAAAAATAAATAAAGTACATATACAGATATCTACATATATGTATACACAATTTGTTATATGTATACACACTTACTTCTTTATACCGTGCGAGCAACAATAATTGACGCGTCCTAGGCGACTTAATATGAGGCGAATTTTTGCGTTGCAAATATGTTTCCATTGTTTGTATTTTGAGTGTTTGCCCGACTCTTCCGTCATAGTAAATATATCTGTTTGCTCCATCCACAAAAACGGGGAGTTTTTAGTTTTTAGAGAATTATAATTGGATGACAGTTTGGCGTTTTGTTGACAGCACTGAGTTAACCTTAATTTCATATGGGCATCTTTTATTAAGTTAAGTAAAATAAAATTAGACTATACGTAATAGTCGCATTTACTTGTTCTTGGTTTGAATTTGACATGATCAATTATTAACATTCACTACCCCCACATAACCTATAAAATACTAACATCAAATACCTTGCAGCTATATTTGGAGAATTCAGTAAACACTTTCCAACAATGACGTCAAACTCAAACTTCCTGTTTGAGTAAATATCTGGTTCGCAAAAATTCGCCTATAGTGAAGAGATCATAGGCGTAGGAATAATCAACATAAGCTCTCTTTGTCATTGTGTAAAGTATAAACAGATAAAATAACAGATTGATACACTACTTGACAACAAATTCAAATGTATAGGTATTATGGGTCAGGTCTAATTAGAACATAGTTTTGATAAAATCAGAAACAACTATTGAACCAGGACACTTCAATGTTTGTTGCTCGCGCGTTATCATTCGATTTACCATAACAATAAAAATAAAAATCTGAAATGACATTATTCTAAAAATGTTTATATGGTATATCTTAGCGTTACAAATTTAGAATTACATATTTTTACAGACACATCGTGCTACGCAAAAGAGTTTAGCACCTATCACACAACATGTACACTAATATAATTATATATACTGTATATATAATCCATAATTGTATTATTTACTATTCTTCTTGTAACACAGTTTATACTTTTCTAACATACATACTTCGAAGACAGTTACACTTTTTTTGCTCGATAAATCCCAAGCGTATTTTATTATTGCCTCGTCCATTCCTATATGTATGTACACTCTCTTTCTAAAGTAATGTCTCCCCCAGCCA
>SMLS01049228.1:0-13667 GCA_004785975.1 Popillia japonica | reverse complement strand
GAAAGGCTTTATTTATTAAATACAAATTTGCAAAATAAGCGTTTCACTATTAACTTATACATTATTTGAGGGCAGTGCAGCCAATGCAATTACATCTACAAATTGTCACAGCAGGCAAATCTACTTTAGACCCTATTCATGCTAATCACAAGCAGACATTATAAACACTAAACATAATATATGAGATTTTATTATTACCCACAAAGCTCAGATATAAAGTAGGAAAGTATTTTTCTATTTTGATTGCGCAAAATAGGAGACAATCTAACAGTATACAGGGTGTCCGCGATATGCAAAGCA
Organism: Popillia japonica; assembly: GCA_004785975.1. Taxonomy (NCBI): domain Eukaryota; kingdom Metazoa; phylum Arthropoda; class Insecta; order Coleoptera; family Scarabaeidae; genus Popillia; species Popillia japonica. The sequence goes on along the minus strand of SMLS01049228.1, from coordinate 13,367 downwards.
TGCTTTTAAGGGATGATAGCTACAACGATTCAGAAACAAAAACATATAATACACCTTGGGTCTATCTGTAAGCGTAAACGAGAAAAAAATTATTTCTCATGTCACAAACTTCGACGCATACTGTACAGCGGCAGCCGATTAGTGCAGGATTTACCCGACGATTACAGGCGTGTGTTCTTGAAAATAGGCAACACATCGAGCCTTTCCTGTAAAACATTTTCTACTGTCTCTCAAAAAAGTCCGTTTTAGAACCACCAATTTATCACAAATAAAAGAAAAGAACTGAATTTTGTACTAGCCTTTACGAAAGAGCTTAAAGCGCCATAACATAATTGCAGTAATTACATTGTTTTTATTCAATGCGACTTTCCCTCAACTTAAATTTTCATTTACCGATCGGAGGCTGCTATTAAATACGCCGTTTTCACTCTAACTTCAACATAACATCGATTTTATAACATTATAAAAAAAAACGCAAAGGTACCTTTATTTTTAAAACGTATGGCCATTGACTTCGTACGATACAATAGTCTAATGTAGTTCAAGGTCGTATAAACGATGATGCTTGGCTTGCATCTGTTCTATTGAATACGTGTACAGTATGGTGTAAGAGAAATGACACCATGCTTCAATTTCAAAGTATTAAATAATTCGTTTTCCTCGTTGTTTTCAGTTATTTTCAACCCTAAATTTTTGATATGGCTTTTTGGTTATTTAAGAAGCAATATGGATGAGTTTTCTTGTACAGTTTGACCAAATAAGGTTTTTTAGAAATAATTTCATTTCTAGTTTACGATTACAGATAGACCAAAGGTGTATTATATGTTTTTGTTTCTAAATCGCTGTAGCTATCATCCCTTAAAAGCATGCTTTGTATATCGCGGACACCCTGTATAAGTGCATCTTTTGTTATTGTTGATTGTTTCACTATAATATCGAATTTGGTTTTAGAATTTGTGTTTACTACTTCGATCTTATTGTTGAAGCCATTATAGCATATTAAATTATGATCACTTTCTATAAACCATGAATAGAATATTATATTTCGGCTTTGATGTAATGCTACTAGTATGAATCATTATTTAGTAAATAAAGAAGTGTTTTTATGAAGTTCTCAGGTAAATTGTTATATCTATGTACACGTTTCTCATTTAACTGCATTTCTAAAATATTGGCAACATCACTAATATTGTAGCTGCTTCTAATCATTTTTTTTCTTGAAAGTTCCTGTTATAACAGCTGCAGTTTCCGTCCTGGTACAAATTTTGTAGGATAGTTTACGACGATCAAATAATCTGTGTCATTTATACACAAGAAAACCACATTTAACTTTGACCGTAGTAGTTCTTTGAATAAATGTAATGTGTGGTTGTTTTTGTTGGTTATGGTATACGTACAAATACGATAGTATTCCTCTGCTTTCATTATGTCTGAAACATGAGCGGCGTTTGCTTTGCGTGCCTTTGTGCGTGGTTCGAATACTATCTAAAATGTTTTCTTATTGTTAACTATTGTAGGTATAATAAATCTGTTTGTGTTGTAAATAATTATTATTTAATAATTTCATGTCTGATGTCCGAATACTATGTATTTTAGAGTGACATGACATGAAGTTGTTTTATCGGGCAACTTGCGAAATTGTGTTACGTTACAGTTTCTCTAGAAAATTAGAAGGTGCCGTAATTAATTTTACTTTAGCAGCCTTCTTCTTCAAGTATTCTGACAGGGAATCAGAAAGATGTAGATGCTTACCTTTTATCTGTAGTAGCTACAAAACTTGCGTTTTACGTTTCGCCAAATAATTTTTCCAGCTTTCTAACTGCCTTGCAACGTTGTTCCAGTGTAGCTGGGGTGCTTCTGTTATCCACTAAGCTACTGTACCACGTATTGCAGTCTTTTTTCCTTAGTAAAGCACAGAATTATTTTGAAATGATATTTAGCTGAGAACCAGTGTCTATTTTAAAACTGATTGTTCTTCCATTCTTCGTAATGACATCCATCTAATAACTATCGTCGTCGTTTCTTTATTGCAATTTGATCCACTGTAGGTGACCAATAAATTAAAAACTTTCGTCACTACTTGATTTAACTTTGATAAATATTTAAGAGTAGTAGATAGTATTTTATGTCCCCATATTAAAGATATCAGTATACTAGACTGTACCCTATATATCCAGGATGGTGCGCATTGCCACAAAGCAAAATCATTGTGAATACACAATAATAGTGTACATTATCTTAAAAAAATCTCTCTTATTTGGATTAAATTATTAAGTCTTTCTAGAGTTTCTAATTCGTTGGCCACCTACATACTGTAGTTTTATATTCTCTTCAAAGGTTTTTTATATATAGTTCTTGATTGTGTCTTTCTATGCTTTGCAGTTTTTTCTATATTTTTTACAATTAAGCAACCTTTCGTCTTTCTGTTATTAAATTAAATTATGTAATTTCATATTATTACAAATTGTTGTAATTTAATTCAAGTCGACAAGCAATTAATTCCTCCAAAACAGCTAAAAAATTGCAATCTTTTACCAATACTCCCAACATCAACGTTGAGATAAATATAGTAGAAGTTAGTGTAACACACATGACTAAACTGTAATTTAATTTTTTCCAAAAATTCTATGCAAATCTCAAATATTGAATAGTGCAAAAGATGTTCTTTGTGTTCAGTCACTGAACCACTTTTATCTTGTGCAGTATTCTGTGTCCGGCAACCTTGTTGTCCTGTAATGTATGTATACATATAATCGTGGATTCAGTTCTATAAACTTCTGCGGATTATTCACGTTATGTGATTTTTTGTTATAGCGTATCAAGGTATTTTCTTCATATAAAATGAAAGTGATTTCTTGATTTAAGCTAGTTCTTTATTACACAAGTGTAAGTATGTTTTTAATCAATACTTTCTTCATTTGGTGTAATATGTTGAGTTAGTTAAAAATTGTTTATTCAAAATAAGAAACAAGTATACGTCAAATTAGAAATTATTCATTTCGATGATTCATACCAGTTACAATACCAGTTACATACATTCAAATCAAATACATTTTTGTAAACCATTTATGCTTTTCCCACTACAATTATACTGTCTTTTTTTATAAATAACAATAGGTGATTCGTTTGTGCTTGTTATTTGTGACATTTTGGCGGGGCAAGGGACCCGAGGCTGTGTTCACCATTAAATTTAAGAGTTTCTTATGAATCTTATGTTTTTTTGTCGCTAATAAAACGTCTTATATGTTCATTTTAACAAAATTACTGTGCTTTTGTGTCTTCCTCGCGGATTCAGACACAGGTCAGCTCCGCGACCAAAATTTAGAAAATCGTATGTCTCGCTTTTACTTAGTTAATACTGAAGCACAAAACGTTTTATTTGCGTCACCAAAAAATCTATAAGAAATTTTGAAATTGAATGATGAGGGACTGGCGCATCCCTACCTCCGCCAAAAGGAAAGCGTTGTAACTCAGTTAAGTGACATTTTTTTTATACTTATATGACACAAACGATCGCAAATGAAGCACTAACAAATCATTTACTACGGTTATTTAAATTCAGAGTTGGCAGGACTGGGGTCATGTAGCTATGACTTATACCAAATCATTATAAAGGAATAATATATTATAAACGAGTACCTACGTCCGTTGTTTGTTTAGTGACTATATACATACTAGTTAGATATTACATTGCTTTAAATATTATGGAATTAGTGTAAACAAAGGAGAATAAATCTCTTTCTTCGAATCTAAAATGTAAGGTGTTTTGCTTTTTAGTTTGTAAGAGTATTGGAATGTATACGGCAGTGCATGCCTAAGAATATAATGTCATCCATAAACACTACATGGTGGTAAATGATTACATTAGATAATCTCAGTATTTTCATAATGTTGTTTATAGATGACATATCGATTGTATGGGTAATGGAATGAATCTACTAAGTATGTATTTAGCAATAAATGTATATTCTTACCTAAGATTTCGACAGAGATGTGTGGAAAACAAGCAATAAATTACTGGATTTGCAGCTGAATTCAGTGGAGCTAGACTTTGTATGAACGTAGCTATTGCTATGTTAGTCTGTGTTTTCGGTATATGTCCATAAACCTGTAAAAGGTCGAATACGATGTATGGGCTCCAGCATAAAACAAACACTGAAAGAAAAACGAAAACCATTAGACTTTATTAAATTTATTGATTATATTATATGTACATATACGTCATATTTCAAAAATTTTCAACTATGTATTAGATGTATTATAAAACGCATTTCGTTGCTAATTTAGAAATGTCATGAATTACTACTTGCATGACAGAAGTTCGACTTAATAAGTCAAAGCAAAACATACCCTATCTATTGAATTGGTTTACAAAAATGTTTACTCAGGAACAAAAATACATATATTAGTAAAATGTTATTTTTGGAATGGTGAATGTCATGAAAATGGAAATTGGCATTGTTTCATAATTGCAAGAGAAATATCTACAAAGAATTTCCAATTTCATTCTCAACAATAGCAACTTTTCCACTGAGGAGTTAAGACGTATCTTTCCAAGAAACTGGTACTGTAAATCACACACCAGGAACAGGTTAACATCGTCGCAGAAACGAAAATGTTATTGAAGAAGCAAGAAATATGGTCCATGAATGTCCAGCTATTTCTGTACGGTGGCTATCACAGCAATGAAATTTGAGCAATGAAGGGCGCATACTCTTCTTAAAAGAGATCTCAGTATACTATCTTATAAAATGCAAATGTTTCACGAACTGCTTTCGCCAGATTATGTAAAAAGAATTAGGTTTTGCAACTGGTACAACAATATCAATAATGATGAAATTTTGAATAAGCCTTGTTTTACTGATAAAGCTTGGTTTCCTCTAAACGGAATGTGCATTTCTAACACATCTATGGAGCACCGAGAATCCCCATTATTTTCGTGAAACGGCATTACATCCTGGCGTAAGTATAGCTATGTCAAGAAGAACATTAGTCGGTCCGATATTTTTTGATGAGAGTATTAACGCTGAAAACTATTGCAATAATATTCTGAAACCATTTGTAAACCAACTACAGGATATTTCCAACAATATTCTGCCACATCACATACCGCACACGCTACTTTGGAATATCTGCGAGAATTCTTCGATAATAGACTTATTAGTAAGGATTTGCGATTTAAAACCGGTAGACTATTTTGTTAATTCGCGTTTTTTTTTTATATGAAGCGTTGCATACACTTATGTTTAAATACTAATGGTCAACATTTTCAGCAGCTGTTGTGGAAAATTTTGTTGATTAAGTATTCTTTACACAAACTTGTTACTTAATTTAATTATCGTACGATACCGTAATAAATGTTAATTTTCTGTGCGTCACTTTCAAACGACATTTCATTTATCATTATTAATAGCACAGGTTATATTAATAATTTAAGCACAGACATCCGTTTAGAAATCCATGACTGTCCAGGACGTCAAGACTAATTCCATGCTTGTTATAACTAAGTTATTTCATTATTAGTATTGCAACTTACTAAGGATAGAATCATAATAATAAAAATATGGTATCACCAACATCTGATTCAGATATGATTATGATTAGCATAAATGGTCATTTTTGGAGAGCTCTTCAAATCAAAAAATGCACAGTTACATTGTGTTCGCAAAGCTTCTAGTATTACTTTCTAGTTCGATCAAAATATATAATCAGTTATAATAAGGACGCGGAAACCGTTCAGTCATTCATATACTACACATATACTACACATATACGAATAAGCAAATATCTTTGATGTTCTAGCAAGCCATCGCAGTTTCGTGCAATCTTGCGCGGCAGAATTATTTAGAACAAAGCTTTTCCATTTTCGGCATGGAATAGTTATAAGGAAAGATGTACATAGGTGTTTAATAGTTTGTTAAATTTCCTAAAACATTCGAAACTTGATAAAGTAAGCTGAATAAAGTAAGTAAAATAAATTAATAAAGACACAGCTACCTACCATGAAATTATTACTTGTGAAATAATTTGTCAGTTGCTACTTTCCTGCATGTATTGTATGTAATACATATGATAGTCGTGGACTTTTGATTGTTGGTATATACTGGTAGTATAAATATAGGGTTACCTATAAATAGCTATTGAACTACGCGAATCTGAAATCTACGTATAAATGTGTAACTGAAAATGAAAAAGATAAACTTTAAATTTTATGGCCCAAAATGCAATTAAACTCGGTCCATTTCTTTGTTTATCCGGCAATTATACAAATATTGCTGATTTCACGCATACAGAAGTAAAAAATCTATAGGAAATTGTTAAATGATATGAATTGCAATAGTGTATTGAAAATCAACAGGTTGGTATTTGCACGAGACCAAGACAAAGAAACATAAACATAAATATTAGAATTTAGAAAAAATAGGTCGGCAGTTGCGTGTCCTACAGCATTGTTAATCTTATTAAATCAACTTATATTAGTCGTACAGCTGATCCTTCTATTGTGAAGTGTATTTATGAATACCGAATTTTAGTTATTTGTTATAATTCTTTTTTCTTTTTATAAAATTTGTGGTGGTCCTAAGAAAGACCAATGTAGGAGAAACAGGAAAATATTAACAAGAGGTGTTCGAAGTGTCTACCACGTGTCCACCATGCGCCGCAATACAGGCATCAATACGGCGACAAAATTTATTATGTACGGGCATAGAGTTTGGCATGTCGTCGCGAATGCGTTGTGCTCCAAAAAAATGCGATCATCGGCATTTTCAATATTGAGACGGCGATTATTCACTAAACTTATCATCTATCCTCACAGCCTAATTGATTTAGATCTGCACTACGAGATGGCCACGGAAAGTGACCTCCAATCCAATGTTGGAAAGTTCTGTTTAAAAATGCTTGAACAGATCTACTATCCGTGTGTGCTCCGCTATGCATAAATCATAATTGTTGTTATATCGCCAACGGTATGTTATCCAAATACTCGGGTAACGCATCCCGGAGGAACTGTAAGAATAAGTCTGCATTTAATCGTTGTGGTGCACATGTGGTCCAAGTAATTGATCGCCTACCAAACCTGTCCAAACATTGACAGATATTCTAATTTGCCAGGAGCCTTGCTGTATATCGTGGCGATTTTCGTATGGCCAATGGTGAATGTTGTGGCAATTGAAAACACTATCTTTAATAAACGTCGATTCGTCAGTGAAGAGCATTACTGAACTAACATCTGCTTGTTCAACTTCTCTGCGCTGCAACCACTCGCAGAAACCAAGTCGGCAGGGAAAATTTGGTTCCGTTAACCTTTGTACGCGGTGGATGTGGTACGCATACAGTAAATTGGATTTTAATACTTTATGCACGGTAGTTTGAGACAAACTTATTTGCTGTGCTATGATTGTTGTTGTGATTACGCCGGGCTTCGTTTTCACGATGTTTAGAATTTCCTCTTCTGCTTGGAGCACTTAGCGTGGATCTCTCAATTACTGAACCTGCTTTCCGAATATAATATACAGCTCTCACAATCGTGGCAGCCGAGGGTTGTTGCGAGTACAAATTTTTTACTGCAATACTATTTTGGACTGTTTCTGTATAAATTAAAATCATGTCGGTATATTCCACATTCTTATACGCTGTTGTTGCGAATGCATGCATCCACAGATGCACACTAAACCATACTAAAAATGCAAATAGCAGCGTTCAATGTACACCCATACCCACAGTTGCTGATTCTCATATGTTAGATGCGCCAGTGCCGGACTCAGCTAAACAAAATTCTGCTTACTTCGTGGACATAGACCCACAAAATTTTGTATTTAGGATTGGCTCGTAACTATTTTTCACTCCCTTTTTTATTTCATGCTATTTAAAACTAACCATCTATCCAGAAAGTAAACGAAATATTATCTAATACATTAATACCCCTTGAACATTGTATGTATGTAAATATGTATTTACAACGGACATGTCGAAGTGTAATTTCTTTTCAATGATTAGCATGATAAGTATAAAAGAGATAATATAATAAAGCCCTCATAATAATGGTTTCATAAAATGTATATGTATATATCAAAATAACCGTGTTAGTTACACAAACGTCCAACAGAAAGAAAATATATTTTTAAAGTAGAAGAAAATGGGTAATATAACGGTAATATCCTATAGTGACAAGAACAAACTGCCATCAACTTAAAATTAAAAAAAAAACAAACCATCGTGTATTAGGTAAAAAGGTTGAACACGTAAACATAGATATACTGTTTAAATGGCATCACAGTATAAATATCAACGCTATACGCTTTATAATACAATTACGTACATACATACATATATATAAATATATATACATACAAAGTTGTTAAGACAAGAATCGAACTACTGTTAGAGGGGTATTTTGTTTATGCAATCAAGCATATGTACTACATATGTATGTAAATTCCGACAACTCTCATTGGGTACAATGCATATGAAGTACATAAAGTTTTCGTTTCCATTATACTTGTAAATTGACAAAGAATGTATGTAACGTGTATATGTAGTATGCAGTATAGTAGTATAGTATTTAGTATTGGTCGTATGTAATTTGTTTGTATAATGTAGTGCATAATTTACTTATACTGTCTTCTATAAACTTTGTTACAAAGATATAACTTATTCACAAATATTGGGAAGAGTTTCGTGGAAGAGATGACTACCAACGGTATGTAAATCAGGGGGATGTTTCATCTACATATAATACTCATCAATAAAGACAAAAAAGCTTTAGCGTAGTCCATAAATTAAGTGTTTGAATGCTACAATTTACTTTGTATCTTTCAAATCGATAAATAATATATCATTCCTGGGTGATTCTTTATGACAGAGAAACACGAAGAAGATGTATATATCCATATTTAAGTAATTTCTGTAGGTTTAAGATAATATATGTTTAATGTTCGTTGAATTATAATAATGAAATTTTCTTGATGAATGTGAAAAACCAACATCATTTTTGATGCAGTTATTCCATTTTATGTAATTAAAACTTATGAGTCTAACAAGTGTATGAAGTGTAAATATCCTCCTTATACATATATTATGAAATGATACATACATAGGTACATATATGTATACTTGCAATGTATATTTACCATTTATTGTTCGTAACGAAAATGCTATAAACAAAACTCTGGGAACAAAGCAAGTGTGTGTCTGATTAGACGAGAGAAATTAGACGAAAAAGAAATTATTAAAAGTCGGTGGCTGTTTCGTATTGGTGCAGGTTTGTTGTATGTAGTCTCATAGTTTTGTAAAATAATATCTATCAAAATTAATCAAAACTCTTTTGGGTTTGTTCTACACTGTCTCATGCCCCGTTAAATATTATTTCGAAATAACTAAAGAAAGTTGTTTCAAATTATTTTATTTCTCTACATACAACTACCAATTAGGAGAAAAACAGTAAAAAGTACATGTAAGTTAACCTCCTTTTTTTGTAGTATTAAATGTTGAAAATGGTTTCATATTGTATGAACTCTGTTTTGCAGAATATACAATTTTCGAAACGAAACACTCTACGACACTTTCCGGTATCGAAATATTGAGGGTTTGAAAGATTTGTTCTATATGATTGTAAAGTTTGAGAGACCAACCGAAAAAAAAACGTAAAACCTTTTTTTTGTCTGTTACGATTATTGAATTGATATAATATATGTATGTATGTAACATACAGGGTTAGTTAAAAGTATGGAGACGGCGATTTATTGTCGTTAATATTCATTTTAGAGAATTATGTTCAATATAAAAGTTTATTAGGATATTTTGATCTACATTTGAGAATATTTGAATTTTTTTTTTCTTCAATTGTTTTTTAGTTACGCCTGTCCGCGCAATTTTTTTAAAGGGGAACTAATAAATTTTACTCTACCATTCGATAGAGAATTTTTTTCTCTTTACAATAATAGTTTTGTTTTTTTTTAATTCATTTTAATAACTTTTTTACAAGAAAAATTAAACAAATTAATAACAAAGTAAATTAAAGTAAGTGTTCAAATTGTCGTTCGTTAGTAATTTGACAATGACCCAATCAATTTACAAAACCCCGAACAGAGTTCTGTAAAAAATCTCGGGGAATTATATTGCTTGTATCGTTCTGATAATTCGGATTTGTAAATCTTCGACGTTATTGGGCTTATCTTTATAAACTTTGTTTTTTACGTATCCCCAAAGAAAAAAATCCAAAGGACTTAAATCTGGCGAACGGGTTGGCCATTCAATGGTTCCTCGTCTTCCAATCCATCTGTGGGGAAAAACGTTGTCCAGATATTGGCGAACATTTACACCATAATGTAGTGGGGTGCCATCTTGCTGGAACCAGATACTGTCATTAGGCAGGTGTTCATTGTTTTCTTGTGGATAGAGCGTAGCACAGGCAGGTATTATTTCATTTTGCAATAATTGCAAATACAGAGCCGAAGTTAAATTGCCATTGATGAAAAAGGGACCAATAATATGACCGCCTAGAATACCAACCCAAACACTAACCTTTTGGGGGTACTGCGTATGGTGCTCCAAAAACCAAGAGGGATTTTCCGGTGACCAGTATACGCAGTTATGTCTATGTTTACTTCACCGGTAAGGCAAAAAGTAGCTTCGTCAGAGAAAAGAATACTGTTGACAAAATTTTCATTATTATTGCAAATATTTAACATTTCTTCAGAAAATTGTAATCTCCTATAAAAATCATCTTCCGTTAACTCGTGTACAAGGTGTACCTTATAGGGTTTCTACTTTTCACTTTTTAAAAATCACACGACCGATGACTGTGAAATATTTAAATTGGCCGCTAATTGATTGGTTGATAAATGGTGATCTTCAGATACAGTCAATAAAATATCCAGTTTGTTATCATCGCTTTTTGCTGTTGTAGGTCTACCACTCCTTGGCAAATCTTTAACGCTACCCGTTTGTTCAAAGCGTCTTAAAGTTTTACCAACAACGGATTTAGAAATTGGATTTCTGTTTGGATGCGTATCATTAAATAAATTACAAACGTCTTGTAAACTTCTGCGTCTATCTCCGTAACCCAACATCACAAGTATTTCAATTCGTTCATGTTCACTTAAACTCGTCATTGTTAATATTGTTAATATTAACAGCAACAAATTGCTGAATTGAATTGAAATGAAATAAATTATTTCTGTCAAATATTTGACGTGCACAATAACCACTAATAAAATTATGTCGCTCGATGTACCGAACATCTATCAAACACTTGAACCGGCCTTTTCTTATAAAAAAGTTATTAAAATGAATTTAAAAAAAACAAAAACGTTATTGTAAAGAGAAAAAAATTCTCTATCGAATGGTAGAGTAAAATTTACTAGTTCCCATTTAAAAAAACTGCGCGAACAGGCGTAACTAAAAAACAATTGAAGAAAAAAAAAATTCAAATATTCTCAAATGTAGATCAAAATATCCTAACAAACTTTTATATTGAACATAATTCTTTAAAATCAATATTAACGACAATAAATCGCCGTCTCCATACTTTTAACTAACCCTGTATATATTACGGTTAAAGTGACAAATTGAAAACTATTAATAGTTCCTGTTGGTAAGTATTAATAGTGATTGCAACGCTCGATTAATGTAATAAATGTAATAAAACTTTATTTAGTAATAGCTAATATTATTACATGTAATTTACATTAATATAATAAATTATAATAAAATTATATTAATAAAAAGTAATATAATAAATGCTGGAAAAATAATCAGTTTTACTGGTTTTATTATTAATAATTTGTTAATTTGTTTGGTAAAAGTAATAAAACACCGCAATTTGTATTACAAAACATTCATTTATGTAAAATTAAACTAAATTTTAAAAATAAATCAGTTAAACTAAAATTGAATTTTAATGAAGTAAAAGCTTAATTGACTTGTATTAGGACCAAATACCTAAAACAAATGTCGATAAATCAACATAACAACAAGCAAAAAACAATTGAAATTCACCTGAATAATAATAATAATAATAATAATGATCATTTCAAAGAAAGTTTTTATTTGTGGAACACAAATAAAATCCTTTATGAAAAATCAAAAATAATTTTAAATCCGAAATTGTAAAAATATTGAAGTATATAAAATAAAAATTTTGAATCAAAATTTTATTACTTATTCCTGCAATGGATTTGTGATTGTTTGCAATTGCAACGGTTTGAGTTGTATGGAATGGTACAATTACAATGTTGAATACGTTGTTCACCCAAATTTGAATCTTTCCGAGCACTTTCTCGTAGAGTAATACCACTTTCTGGAACTCCACTAATTGCATTTATTTTCTTTACAGATAGTGAGTTCATTTCTTCAACGCAATTGGGTTAAATCACCGTGTTTGGTACGTAGCTTATAAAGGCTTTCCCTTTTAAGAGCCATGCTAACAGCTAATATATTTCTAGCGTCTGCCCTGGTTCAATCTACCTCTGGTACCTTCACCCTAACGCTTAAGACTGTTCCAGTAATTGGAAATTTAATGTTAGGACGTTTCAACATATTGCTAGCGACTGTCTAGCAGAATTTCGAGCCTTTGGAATTCATTGTGAACATACATACATCGATTGTCGCAGCGGTAACAAGCTATTGATCATCAGTTTCTGTTCGACAATGATGTTTATTTAAAAATCTAGAGGCAATCGTAACAGAATTTGAAATAACATATACGTTTTTGGAGGCACGGTCAGTATTTTTGTCGGTGCTAGGATCAAAATCTTTATTTTGAGGTTCAGGATGATTACCGGGACGACTTTTGAAGATTTATTCAAGAACTTCTTCATTTTTTATTTCTGACAATTAATCAAAAACTGGCAAGAACGTTTTTAACCCCAGTTTAGCTTTACAGCTAAAAATAGCTTCGTAAGGACTACAATTTATTCCTGAGTGGTGGGCTTTACTTTACAGAAACTAGATAACATCTTTTCAATATCACCGATTGCCTGTACCGTAGCTTTCCATGTACAATTTTTGGTCCATTTCATATATGACATAACTAAAGACCGGATTATATGCATGAAAAAAAACCTATAAATATGCGCATATATATGCACGTTTTTACATCAATATATGCAAAAAACCAAACAAATATGCAACTGAAAATTCCAAATAAAAATGTAATTTGAGTTTATTACAAACAAATATGGTTTACTAAGATAATATTTTATAATGCAGGTAACAAACTAACGCATTTAAAATTGCACAAAGGTCTAAAAAGATCTCAAAATACATTCAAATATGAACAAATATGATTAATATATTATTATTAATTTTTATAATTATAAAAGCACTTAATTACTAAATATTTTTCAAAGTTTTCTACTAAAAAA
>SMLS01049202.1:0-15799 GCA_004785975.1 Popillia japonica | reverse complement strand
TAAAAGTAAAAAAAATATATATGATATCTCTTGTTTTAAGGTTAAGTTATAAAACTATCTGACAGATCAGTAAAGTAACATCCTGTACTACCAACTTAGCAATGTTGCTTTCTTAAAATTGGAGGTCACGTGGTGGTCACATCCGGCTGCTCGCCCTGCATATAGGTATTGTACCCAATTGTACCTCTTCTGTATATTTAATGTCAAAATAGTTAACTGTAGCCAACAAAGATATTATGGAATTTCTGTTGAAACAAAGCTTTTTGGAATTTATAAACCCAGTAGATATCTCTAGCAAAAAAGAAGTTTTATTGACTAATATGGTAATAAAATTTAGGTAAGTAAATCTACTGCACCAGTTGTTAAACTTAACCTTATCTTCGTAATCATCTATAGACACAATATAAGGATCAAAGACTGTTTTGAGATTCTTGTGCTCACTTACATTGATAGAACATTGAAATCCCCTTAAGCAATTCATTAGGTACTGTCTACGCTTATGATTTTGGTTTATTATACCATTCAAGAAGTAAAAAGTAATTGTATTCTATAGATAAATTCCAAAACCATATGCACATAGTTACGAAAAACGGTAAGATTTTTTAGGCATAGTTAAGTATGTATTGACACACATGTGCTCGTTTGGAGTACAAGCTGAACATAATAGCAAAGTTAAATAAATGTAATAGTTAAATCAGAAGCTTCGGTCTGTACAGAGATAATAAGTACCTACTACTAACGTTTACTACCTGTCAATCAATCTCATAATGAGAAATAATGCAATAATTACTGTAACTTCTGCCTACTTTCAATTCTATCAGCAAAATTGCGATATAAAATTGTTTTATGTACACATACGTGATGCATGCAAACCACTCAATTGAACAATGTGAGAATTATTAGTGTACTGACCGGACGAAAATTCCATTCTTGAGATCGACGCTGATGTATCTGCCACCGCCTAAAATCTAGGATGATCTAAGATAGGGAGGGTATCACGTACGGTTAGTATCGGTTTCATGCATGCCCCTTGACCGTGTCCATTCTCTAGATATATATAAGAGAAGAATCGCCCTATGTTTCATCAGTTTGTCTTTGAAGTGTCTTCTAACGTTAACAAATAATACATCATGAATTGTTTGGTACGTATGTATATGGAGAATGGATTTTATTTTATATACGTATTTGAATTACTGTTGCGATTTTTTAAAGTTTTTGTATTTTTATTTTTACAAAAAACCATTTATAATTGCTTTAAAACGCATTAGCAACGGAATAATTTAGCAAGGTTTGGAAAGATATTTCTCATTATTTGTTTTAAATCTTGGGCTGATTTTGCAAGAACAAATTGAATTCCCTAATTCCAAAGTTTTATTTCTCGAACAACGATTTTATTTCCAAAATTTTATTTGCTTTATGCACTAAAGGACATGAGATACTCATTTCCAAATTATTAAATATGTAAAACATACAGTTGAATCTTTTTTAAGATTCTATATTCATGCTGTACCTATCTGGTTAATTCTTTAGTTAGATGTATATTATCACTTCTATGCGTTATGAAGTTAGTACTATTTACATAATTAATGTTTGATGTTCAGGTTTTCATATTGTTGTGTCTATAACATTAGTGGTTCTCTTTGTTAATCTAAATCTGTAGAATGTCTCTCTCATTTGTGCATACCCTTCGTGTGTAAGGTAAATATTAGAAGTTATGAAAAAATAATCGGTGAGAAGAAATATCAAGTAATCCATAGATGTAGCGTACAGTGACAAGGTACCGAATCTTGTTGGAAATATACGTTTTTCAGTTTCATCATGATCATCCAACTGATTGATAGATGGTTCTAAAATTTCTGTGCAGCACCTTTGAGCAGTTAACGTTAACACCTATTTACTCTAGATGTAGTGATTCCTCAATAATTGCATGTGGATTTTCACTACTTCAAATTCTTGTATTTTCTGAATTTAAGTATCGCGTATCCTTCCGAACTTTCTCGTTTTTCTCGAAAACCAAGCATAATACGATGTTTCTACACGAGGACCTTATTTTTGTCATTTTAACTGGTCTGTTAGGTGATGCTAATGCCGTGCTTGTAAATCAACAAACAAAAAAGTTCAATTGATGTTAACACAAGTGCATATTTTTTCTATTTGCTGTCAGTTTGCTAATTACAGAAAATTCCACCATAAGAAACATCTAATGGCATAATTGCCATGGCGAATTTTATTTTCATCGTAAAAGTCGATTAGCTTAAAGATGTAAAATTTTTTTTTGGAACTTTGAAGACCTTCATCTCGAAAACGGTGCAGTTTTTGAATAAGGCAATTTTTGGTCAATGGTGATTATTTGACACTCAGTATCACCAGTTAAAATGTTTTCCAGAATTAATGAAGCACCCTGTATAATGTATAATCAATCCTTAGGGGTGTAGAAATGTATAAATACACATCAATGGTTTATGAAGGCTTTCCAGTTTTCTCTGTTTGTTGCAAGTTCTTTAGCTTCTTGCCATGTTTTCCCTTTCTGTAGCACGTTTTTTCCAACCACTCAGTCCCATCTCTCTCTGGCTCTTCCTCTCTTCGTTTTCATCCATGATTTGGACTCCCATTCTTTTCTTACTTGAGATCTTCTGTCCAGTCAAATGCTCACACCATCCAAGTTGTCTTTTTTCGATGAAATGTAAAATTGGTTCTATGTTTAAGTCTTGTCTACGCAATTCTGTTATTACGTATTTTGTCTTTTATGGTCACACGTTTCATTCTTCTTAAGTCTGTACTTCATTTTAGTTGTGTCCACTTTACCCTTCTCATCCTTAATTAGGACGCAAATTTCACAGCTTGGCTTTTTCTATCCGGATATTTATCTCTATTTCGTGTTTTCCAGTTGCGTCTATTGTGACTCCAAGATATTGAGGTAGGAGGAGACTTTGGTTCAATTTCTATCTCCTTTATTTTTATGTTCATTGTTGGTTCCTCTTTAGCGAGTGCCATTACTTTAGTTTATTTTTTTTATCTTTGTTTATTGTCATTCCATTTTTTTCAGTCGATCATTCCTACCACTCGTTTCAGGCTATTACTACAATGCCGTCAGCAAGAACGCATTTCGTGAAACTTACTCTTTCGAGGTTTCTGTATCCTATATTTAGCGATTTAGTTGTTTTTGCTATAGTTTTCATTTTTTTATGTGCGTGCTGTTTTCATATTTACATTGCCCTATTGTAAGTATGACCTATTGAATGTGCTAAGTATTTTTATTATACCCTAATACAATCAGCGGCGGTACCTATAATCAAGTTCTTATATAAGTAATCGAATGATAAATCATAATTTGCGCTGTCTTCAAAAAAGCACAGACTCACTTAGATATTAGCATCCTATTAAGTAAATGTCTTTCACTACGAATAACGCGACCTTTGAAATTATCACATTCAACCAACGCCAACACATTGCAATGATGCATCATCAATTGAAAACTGGTGTGGCCTCTAACCTTTTTCTTCTTGTTCTTATTTTGCGGGTATTACACGGGGGAACACCTTTCTGTGCGTTTTTTCTAGGAAAATGGTGAATATTAGTAATTGTAATTTACAAATTATATAAGAGTAACCTTCTTATTTGAAAGTAAATATGAATCTCTTACGCATCGGATGGTATCATGTAGAGGTGTAATGTTTTGTAAATGTAGTTTCTACAAACATATTTGTTTAACGTAGTAAAACAAAAGAAAAACTGTTGCGATAAATAGAATGCTAACAGAATAACGTAGTTCCTGTTATTTAGTGCTGTTTTATTGCTCATTGTTCAAACGATTCTGAATTTGTTATTTGAATTACATTACATTGGCGTATGCAAATGCTGTAATAAAGATATTAGGCGATAAAAGATACGGAATTGATAAATGTAAATGTGGTTAGCGGTTTACTTACCATGGTGCGTTTAACTTAAGTATAGTATATATGGTATATACAGTCAGTGCCACTCATAATGTAGGTAATAAATTCAAATATAACTAACTCAGACATTTTCAAAAATGTTTTATTTGGACATCGATTCGCGTTGGAAATTTCTCATGAACATAAAGAATGGATATCCAAGCAGCAATTTTTAACCGAGATTACAGTATAGCTGACAAAGAAGTGTTATTTTAGTTGTAGGTGCAACATATTTACTTTCTATTTAATTTGTAACTGACTACGTGATGTATTGTTTCACTTTGGAGCCATTTTTGCACTTCCTTACTGGATTAAGAGCCAGCACATCACTGCTAATTGCTGGGACGGCTGCCCCATCATCCATTTGCTGTGTAACTGCCTTTCAACGTTGTTCCAATGTATGTACCTAGTATGTTCTTGTAATCCAGTCAGCTACTGCACCACGTATTGCAGTCTTAGTTATTGCCAGACCAGGTTCTGGTCCAGCCAATTGACTTGCATGTCCTCTTCTTGCCAGCTTCCTTGTTACTTCATTGGATGGTATGCCCCTTGCCCCGGCACCCACACCAAAGTAACTTTGTTGTACCATATTTTGTCAGAGTTTTTAGGTTTATCATGCAGTCCCAAGCTAGCTTTGAGTATATATAATAAGCTGCTAGTGTTCTAGGGCTGCCTGACTGTCCGATAGGATATGAATTACCTGACCCCTTGGTTGTTGTTCCAATACTCTTCGAACACATATCTCTATTGCTAGTATTTCCATTTGCTGCACGGTGATATATTGCCCCAATATCATATATTCTTCATGATTCAAGGTTTCACCATATATACCTGGCCCAGAAGCTGTCGTTCTCTTTGACCCGTCTGCGTACCAGATCTAGATTGAGATTGCAGGTTTCTGTTTTACCCTCCACTCATTCCAACCTAGAACAACCTTGAAGGGTTTATTACAGGAGAGTTTTGGAATCATTGTATCACAGCCCATTTCAAAGATAGGGTTTGAAATTTCAGTGGTTATTCTGGCTTGCCCCGAAGTATTCTGAGTTCTCCTGTTTCTACCACATTTCAGTCTATGAGCCTCCATTCTTGGGCAGGTTGGTTTCCATAGCAGCTATTGGCGTGCTTTATGCGGCACCAATAATACACATGCAAGTCAACTTCTGAACCTTTAGTTTACCAAATCAAGCAGCCATAGGTTAGTGCTCGTTTGCACTTCTCTATCATCTGTTCAAGATGTTTCTTGACCGAATTGTACTGTTTCGTTATGAAGTGTTGGTGGTTTTAGGCCTTCTAACTTCCTTCTCTCGTAAAGGACACTAGTGTTACTTTCGCAGAATTAACTCTTAGGTTTTGCTGTCTACACCACCATTGGTAGTAAAGTGGTCATTATCTATAGAACGTCAGTTTTATTAATAATATTGTAATAGTCACCTCCATTTAAGAATAAACACAATTCGTTTAAAGACTTGTGCAAAATCTTCTTTTGTAAAGTAACTGATTCGTCTGCACATGCTGATAAAAAAAGTGGATTACTTATTTTCCAATGTTTCATTAATTTGAAATGTTAAATTGTTACACATTCGGTATTGAATTGATAATGATAACACAAGCATAGTCCCGAATTAATCAAAAGTTGTGCTGTTTGGAGTTATTGGAATTTTTCTGTATCATACAGGTTCACTGTTCTTGAAATCACATTTCGCTACAGCGGTTTTACCAGATTCTTACGCATAACCTAAACTAAACTAAGAGTTTCCTATTACGATTTTATTTAATTCATGCCAATGACAGCTGATCACCAACTTGTTGCAGCTTCAGAACCCTCCCCTTGTCATACTTTGTGTTGCCTCTATATCTTCATATCTTTTCAAGCCAATCATAATTCCTGTTTCTATGCTAACTACAGTTTTATTTTTGCAGTCTATTCTTTTTTGTTTGCGTTAGATTTTGATTGCAGTCATTCCACAGCCTCACTAATACTACGTAGATCGTTCACGTACTACGCCAACATATACCTACATATTTACAATTATTATTATTATGGTTTTAGATACTATTTGTTCTTTTCTTCCTTGAGTTTATCGCTATTAGCAGCTATTGAAAAGATCATTGAGATTGTAAAATATTAGACCAAAAACTTTCAGAATGTGGAGTGCTCACTATCATACCATAAACGATATATGAAGTGCCTTCAATAATATAGTAAAACAAGATTTTACAAATATTTCCAACCTTGTTAGAGGCTAAAGATTGTCTGCTGTGTACATAAAAGCAATTGATTAGAAATATTAGAACGTATGTATTTACGTACCCACACTCATGGAAAGTAAAGGTTGGACAGTTTCATATAACAACGTATTGAAAGTGTCCAGTCTTTACTTTCAATGAGTTTACATACGTAAATGTATTAAAATTCCTTTGAATGACACAAATTATACACAAGGAATAGTAAATATGCAGTCCTAATAGTAGAGAAGACACAAATCTATTGATATTATTGAAACGCTTTAATTGGGAAACCTTAGCTCAAATTACTGCTAGTGAAATCTATTACGTGTTTACCTGTTAGGAGTTAATGTCAACATTATTACGAACTCATACTACAGCATATCATTAGCGAGACAGAAGCTTGCGTGCTTATATTGAAAGAAACCTTTCATACAAATACATAAACCAAACTGCATTGACAACTCACTTAGAACCATGTTAACGATAATAACATGTGCGTAACGAACCGATAATTTTCTATCCTATTGAACTTTGAGAGCAATTGCAATTATGCTACACCGTATTTAACATTTACTCACTTTAGCTTGTTCGCAGAAGATATAATAGCTTTCGCGTGTTACATCTTTCTGGTATGCAAATAACTTTTTTGCTCGTGTTTTGTGTATTGTGGGTTGCTAATAATGTGCTTAATACACCTGTGAGTTTCGATCGAAGATATGGTTCGTTGATCGGTATAAGAAAGTAACCCTTAATGTGTTTGCAATTAATGTTGTACCCCTTACGGCGATAATCCTCTTACTGTTATTGAACGGATACGGATCACAAATAAATACATGGGCCACATTGACTTCAAACTCGGGTCCTTTAATTAAATAAACAATATACAACAGGAAAAAATAAAATTTATTTGACAGCTTTATTACAAGACGTAGTAATATATATATATATATATATATACAATGTAGATAGTGTCGTGGTTATGCGGAAAAATTATTGAAATAACGTTTACAAATATGTCATGTTTTATTTAATTGAAGGGTTGACGTTTCCGCATAACCACGACACTATCTACATTGTATATATCAAAATACGGAAACGAAAATATCCAAATATATATATATATATATATATAATAACAATTAGCTATATTTACTTACTGTTACTACTATCTCCTTATTACTATTAAATTAAAATTAAAAACTATTAAATTAGATTAAAATAATTACATTAATTAATAATTAATTAATTAATTAATTTAAAAAAACTTCGGTACGTGCAATGGAAAAACTTCAGATTGTAATGTGAAAAATTTTATTCGTCAAAATTTATTGTAAAACACATCACAAACATACACAATACATAATTACACTCATTTTGGCATATCAACGATAAATTTCAAATTGGAATTACAAAAACCATCTTTAAAGGTATCAAGTGGTGAAATCCAGTATTCAATGTCTGGTAGCCCTGGGTGAAACAGAAAACAAAAGGGAGGGGAGAGTTGTTGATAAGTAAAATTTGACAGAAGTACGAAGTCACAACAAAAGTTGTGTAAAGAAAACACATCACAAAAAAAGACTTCAGTCGATGTACAGGGGATTATCAAAAATCCAGATTATAATGTGAAATATCTTATTCCTCAAAAATTATTGCAAAAACACATCACAAAGATACACAATACATAATTACATACATTTCGGCGCAACAACGATAAATTTCAAGCTGGAATTACAAAAATCACACAAGTAGTGTAATTTAGAATTCAACGGTTGGTAGCCCTTGGTGAAGTAGAAAACCAAAGGGAGGGGAGAGTTGTTGATAAGTAAAGTTTGACGTAGTACGAAGTCACAACAGGACTTGTGTAAAGAAAACACATTATAATCGGGTTATTTTTTAACTAATAGTTATTGTTTGCGTCATTTGTGGCGCAACAATACATAGATATATTAAAAATGTATGTACTCCCATATTAAAAACAGGTATATAACGGTGAACTAAGGAACTAAGATGCAATAAAATATATTAGTCATGTTTCCTATATGTATAATGCATAGTGTTAAAAGCCAATGAACATTGTCAGTAATTAGAGCATTCTTTTAATAATCATCAGTGCTTGAATCGTCTTCTAAATTGGCGTCGGTGTCTGAGTCTTCTTGCAAATTTATAATTAAAGGAGCTACAGTATTATACATATTTAAATACCTACTCGTTTTCTTTAGTAATTACATGTTGAACGGCATTTTTTCAATTTTCAGCACTAACGTTTTCCACGGCATTTTTAATGCTTGTTATGACGCTTTCGTTAAGTTTAGGTTTTTGATTTGTTCGCCTTATCATGATTCTTTAGTTGAGCCCATATCAGTTCAATGGAGCTGAGAATACAATGATAAGGTGGTAAGCTGTACACCCTGTTTTTTTGGCCCTATTATCTACATAATAATGCTTCAAATATTCTTGTTTGTTCATCACCTCCAATAATTGCTTTTTCGTATAAAGCTCTTCATAATACAAATCATTAGCTTCTAAAAATACTTGAATAGTTTTCTTAACACTACATTTTGTAAGAATTTTATTTGTTTGCTGCGAATGTGATTGTACCTACATCACTATAACACTACCTTTCGGTAAACTTGGTAACAAAGAATAAGAAAACCATTCTTCAAATAAAGATGACGTAATATCTTCATGGTAATCCAAACTTGATGATTTTATATTTTTTGCATATAATAGACACTGTCCACTGATCCTTTCTTTGAGAATGACAAATAATAATTCTCTTTCCTCTCGAAACAGGCACGTCCATCCGACACATACTTGAACTGTCCGTCTAACCTTTTGGTAACGGTATTATGACTATCATACCATGTCTTGTCTGAATAGCATATTAGTCGTCGTTCTTCTCTATATTTTTTAACTGCCATCAAGTAGTCATACCGACGTTTTTGCAACCTTGGAGTTTCCATAATTGTAAAGTGTTTGTCTAAAGTGGCAAATTTAAATCCAGCTTTCTTTAATGTCAGCCGCAAAATTGTTTTACAACACTGAATATTAATAGTATGAACACAAATTCTTGTAAGCACTCAATTCTTGTAAGCACTCAAGAGTCGGTACAATATTTTCTCTGTACAGAGCGTAGATTTGCTCCCTAATAGTGTCGATATCATAATCATGAACTGTTTTCGACGTTCCTCTAGTACTTCTTTCTTTGTGAGGGCCTTCGTTATTTTTACTTACCTTATATGTATATTGTTGCAGTATGCACTTTTGTTAATTCACACGTTCGTTCAATATTCTTGGTTTGTCCATCGTTATTTTCTTCCATCAGAGTATGATAGATATTGAGTATGATTTGCTTTGCATCTTGCAATAAATTCTTTCTCTGCTTTCTTTCGATATCACAATGATACTATTACTAAAAGGTCGCCACATGGTAATTAATACAAGAGAGAAATGATAAACTGTAACTTTCAAATTGCACAATGTCATCAGTAACTACTAGCACAAAATGATAGGTACACTAGCTATCATAGGTATTATACATATATATAATACATGCTCTGCTAATTACAAAATTGAATTGAGTACGAGGGACCTAATAGAAAATGTTTATTATTATTGTTCTTTCTTATACCGACGAACGGATTGGTGAAGCGCTTGCAAGAAGTATTTCTTACATTGAACTTTGTACTTTTATTTGTGGTTGCATAAATGTAGGTACTTACAGATGCTTATTATCTATAATATCAGGTAGAGTTATGTAAAGTACCAGAGACAATTCTAACTTGTTACAAATGTTGTCAAGTATAACTGCTACGTGGAACAAGAATTATGTGTCAGTTGTATTTTATTGCAAGTTATGCATTGCTTTGCAACCAATAAGCATACCCAAATATTGGCTACTCTTAAAAAACCTTAGATGAACATCAGAGATTCTGATTGATTAGCAAATATATCTGTTGAAATTAATAATAGTGAGAATGTTATATTTATTTTCCTCAGATTGTTTTCGCTGCTATTGTCGCCTGCGTTACAGCGCAAGGAGGTCAACGATACCGTCCAGCACCAAACCCCAGCCCTGGACAATCTATTGCTATTCTTAGACAACAAAGTGACTTGAATCCAGATGGTTCATACCAATGGAGGTAAATCAGATTTTTAGATCTCAGTAGTATTATATCTAATTTAATTCCTATTGCTATAGTTATGAGACCGAAAATGGAATCTCAGCCCAAGAACAAGGACAACTCAAGAACGTACCTAACAGTCAAGAACCAGCTATTGAAGCTCAAGGTGGCTTCCAATACACGGCACCAGATGGCACTCCAATTCAATTGAGCTATGTAGCTAATGAAAACGGTTTCCAACCGCAAGGAAACCACTTACCAGTAGCACCGCCAATTCCAGAAGCAATTGCACGCGCTTTAGACTGGATTGCAGCTCACCCCGAACCGCAACAACAACAGTCAAGACCAGGAAGACCATTTTAGATGCACAAATTTGTAGTTAAAAAAGTGGTATCTGCTTTATGTTGAATTTTCTTTAAACGAAAAATATGTCAAAATACTGTACATAAAAGACAAAATTGTATATAGTGATTAGTTTAGTTAATAGTTAAAGTTTGATGGAAATTAAATATAAAGCAGAAATTGGTACGTATATATGCTTGCATAAAATGAATATGAACGGTTTTGTGACTCTAGAATTGTGACACTAATATGAATAATTACACTTACGCAATGTATATACAATGTATGTTTCGTTAATAACAAGATTGTTTTTTTTATTTTCTTATAAATAAATGGCTGGACCTTTCATTTTTGTGTTTATTTTATTATTTTAATGATTTGAGTCAATAGCTATGGCTGTTTAATTGAAAATTACTGAATTGAATAGAACCGTGGGTTCGAACAAACTATTCATACAATTATTCTGTAGGGAATGCTATGTTTACGAGTTTGCCAGTAAGTCCAAGTTAGTTGGTAGTATGAAGGGTAAAAATGGCCACTTTCAAAATTAGGCATTCGCACATGTTATACGAGCATTCTCCCTACTCTATATCTCTCGGTGGAGCGCAGCAATTGCTTTGTTTTGCGCGCGTTTTTATTGCAGAGCGAACGAGATACTAAATAGAAAAATCTACACTTGTGACTAGAGAGATAGATATATGTTTGTGTGTGTAGCTGACATCGTTCATGAAGAACGATATAACATCGATCTTTTAGGTTTCGATATCGATGTTAAAACATCGATGTTTATGAACGATATATCGATGTTTGAAAAAAAACGATGTATCGTTTGCATCCCTATCAGCAGGTCACCAGGTCAGTATGTTCCCGTATGTTCCTAGCTGTCACCAGAGTCTTGTCGATTTTTTTTTTCAAAAAGGGCGCCAAGTGTATTGAAGGATTTGAATCTCAAATTTCCTTATTTAAAATTGGATTTTTAATGTTTATTTTATTTGCTAAACCCTAGAATTGGCCAAACGATTCCGTCTATCCTAATTTCCGTCCGTTTACAATGGCTGTAATATCTGATTGTGGCAATAGGTTCTGAAATTTAAGGTTAGAATTTTTTCCCCTTACCTTTTTGATTCTGTAACATTTTTATCGGTACCTATTTAGTTCATCTACTGAATACGGTCTTCACTATTTGATTGCATATATTCTCTTTTATAAACTTAATAATAACATAAACATGAAACTAAAAATAAATTAATAATAGAAAGAGAAAACTACTCCGATTAATTGGTGTGTTAATGACCTTGCCTTGAACTATGTATTTATCAAGGAGCATATCATATAAGAGAGCCCTGGTAGTCATATGGTAAACTAAGTTTGTAAACAGCGGCAATGGCGGCACTTTTAAATTAGTACAATGCTTTTTTTTGGTTCTAAATATACTCTAAATACGTGTTTTGATCTTGTTTGACCTCATCAGTGCAATATATCTATAAATATAGAAATTACAGACACGTACCTATTTACGTGTATAAATAAAAATGAATTCTGGTAAAACATAAAGTTAAACTCCAAGAAAAATAAATATTTAACATTCAGTAAATAACATGTATGTATATAAAAAATATAAAATTCTCTTGCATATAATAATAAATACATTAATAAATAAAACAATATAATCTTGAAAAAATAACAAACTAATTATGCACTCATAACAATAAATAAACTGAAATTCTAATAAACAACTAGATAAAATGAGCACAATGCTTCATTATGCAAAGACTAGAAAACCCTAAACTTCTTACCCTCTACATATGCATCAGCTGTCTAATTTTTCTTGTGTTTCGAACAGATCTGTCATTAGAAGACCGACAAATATCATCGTAAAATCTCCTAATAATTAAACTCATAGATATATTTAACAGCTGTTCTTGAACCAAAGTTTGATGATCGGAATGAACACAAGTATACAATGAAAAGCTAACCTTCCACAAAGTTACCAAAGTTCTGAATAGAATTTACATGGCCAAATGACTTTAGCAAGACAACCATTCTATAGTAATTGTTATTAAAATATAATACCAAACTACGTTAGCAGAAAATAAAGAACATTTACAAACCTCACAATCGGTTAAATTAAGTTTTTTTAGGATGAATCCACAGACATAGGTGACACTTGATAATTAAAATCAATTTCATTATTAATCGGAACATTTAGAGAAGAAGCTTCTAGTTCGTTCTTATCCAATGCACAAGTCGTAGCACTTTTAGGTTCAATAGAAGTCATAAAAGATTGCAGATTACTTAAGATATGATAGAATGAGAAGACACTAAATTATTTAAAATACAAGTTTTAAAATTGGCAATGAACTGATGACAACTCGGTTTTGTGTTAAAACCACTACCCTGACGTATGACACTAAATAAATTCTCCAAAGGATTAGCCCGTCTACTACAACAATTAATAAAATAAAACAATTGATAATAACAAAACTTACCCCGAACTTGTGCTTCTTTTGTTCATAACCTCACCTTAGTCTACTACAATTTGTAATCAGTACGTCATCATGATTCGCATTTTTATTGATTTTTGTTGTGTCCTCAATATTGTACACCGTCGCCATGTCTCTTCCTCTTATATTTAATCATAATTATTGATAGATTTCTTAATGATAAGAGCAACAAAAAGATTTTTTGGTGAAAATATCGCTATAAACTTGCTCATATTTCATATCAAAACCTCTTTTGATGTTTGATTATAATTGCTTTAAATATAAAGCCTACAAAGACTTGGTACCATACTATATTTAGTAGCCTCGAAAAGGCGCGCACATCTTGCCCGAAATTTCAAATTTAAAAGAAACGCCCGTGGTATTTAACGTATTTCTACAGGGACTAAAACTGTCGGTAAAATAGATTTTTTAAAATTTAATTGACAGAGGGCGATAATACATTAGTGGTTTTAAAGTTAAGAATTTAATTACAGAAAACAGATATTTTGAATTGTTAATTTTTATATTTGATTCTAAATTACAATAAATAAAGTGGTGTATAAAATTAATTAGGTATTTGTATTGTATTTATTTATAAATTGTAATTTTGGACATAGCATTTTCCTTGTTGAGAGTGGTGATTTTTTTTAGAAAGTTAAGCAATTTCACCCGTGCTACTCGTGGACAACCGGACGACCCCTAAGTGGGCTAAGCTTGGATCCCGAGAACTTTTTTCTGTTTGTTTAACTCATTCGCTTATACAATACATATGTTATAGTTCACAAATTTACCTATGTAACATTATGATAACTGGTGTTAAAGAATTAACTATTTTTCTTCTTATGATGGAATTATTTGATTTTTTGCAATTAATAAGCATGAGTAAAATAAGTTGCGAGATCGTATTTTAAATAATTCTGGGCATTTCTAATTATGCAATTATATACACGTAAATTATAAAGCTAGTTCGAAATAAATTATTGATAAATGCTAATTGCAAAAGATACATTAGTGAACGTGAATCCAATATGCAAACAAAAAGTGTGACTATGTAATTAGACACAATACACAAATACTAGCAACCACATATTAATTTATCTGCGGAGGATTAGAACATATACTCAATAAATTACTACCTAGAGATTTTTGCTGTTAATCTGCACATCTGACACAAATAACTAAGGACGCACTTGTTAAGTATTATTTATCACACACCGTGCATCAAGATTTATGATTATTTAAACGTAGGAGTATTATTATCCTAGACTGTCGCTATGCGCGTGACATGAAGAGGCTTCTTTTGGTTTAAGCGAAGAAAGATGCCTGAATGCACCATCAGTGACGATAGCCGTAATGTCACTATGTCAGATGTAGAATCCTTTGCGGAACCGCTGGTCGCAATACTTCAGAATAGCACCTCGTACTTAGCCTCGATTGGCTGCATCGGTTGCTTGGGTCTCTCTCTTCTTCCCTTTCAGCACCTTCTCAACGAACGTGGCGATCTTCTGCCAGTAGCCGTTTCCTGGCAGCATCGTTTGCACGACGTTGTCTGGCGTTGCTGTGCAAAAATTGTTGTATTGGTGCAGCATTACGGGACATCCGTCTTGCTGGAACCAAACGACGTTTACATCTGCTACAGTTCGTAGAGCGGGAATTACATTATTCTGCAGAAGATCTCGATATTTTACTGCATTGAGATTTCCCTCTATGAAAAATTGCCCAATTATGTGGTTACCTAACAGGCCAGCCTAAACATTTAGTTTTACAGGGAATTGTGTTCGAGCATCGTAAGTAAGATGTCTATTCCTTTGTGACCAACACCTGCAAACGCTTGGGTTATGGCGGCTATGTAACGGGAACGAAGATTCGTCTGCAAATATTATTTTTGCAATAAAGTCGTCATCATTGTTGCATTGTTCAATATTTTTCTCACAATATTCTAAGCGTTTGTTTTTACGTATGATTGGGAAATATTTTATTCTTTTTGCCTAACCTATAGGAGCGGTACTTTTTTTTAGCACTCTGTGAACCGTGGGAAAGATCAAATTGTTCTGCTGTATTCTACGTTGATTCTACGCTAGCGCGTATTTATGTGGCCCCGCTACTCTTTTTCCGAATCATTCCGACCACGAGCGTTTCTTTTAAATTTGAAATTTCGGGCAAGATGTGCGCGCAACTAAATATAGTATGGTTGCCAAGTCTTTGTAGGCTTTATATTTAAAGCAATTATAATCAAACATCAAAAGAGGTTTTGATATGAAATATGAGCCAGTTTATAGCAATATTTTCACCAAAAAATCTTTTTGTTGCTCTTATCATTAAGAAATCTATCGATAATTATGATTAACTATAAGAGGAAGTGACATGGCAACGGTGTACAATATTGAGGACATAATAAAAATCAATAAAAATGCAAATCATGATGACATAGTGATTACAAATTGTAGTAAGTGTAAGTGTAAGTAAGGTGAGGTTATGAACAAAAGAAGCACAAGTTCGGGGTAAGTTTTGTTATTATTAATTGTTTTATTTTATTAATTGTTGTAGTAGACGGACTAATCCCTTGGAGAATTTATTTGGTGTCATACGTCAGTGTGGTGGTCTTAATACAAATCCGAGTTGTCATCAGTTCATTGCCAATTTTAAAACTTGTATTCTAAATAATTTAGTGTCTTCTCATTCTATC
>SMLS01049195.1:0-12316 GCA_004785975.1 Popillia japonica | reverse complement strand
GTAGGACCACAAATTTTTAGATATTTGGCCCCACGTTGGGCGCCACAAATATTTCGATATTGGACCCCACGTTGTTGGTGCCACAAATATTTAGATTGCTTTCCACGTATGAGAAACAATGAAATAAAAAAAAAGTTCTCAGAGTAAATTTTGGGTCCGATGAGCTCTCTCTCAGGGGTGTTCACGAGTCTTAGCACTGGTGTATAATGAAATAAATCAACAAACATAAAAATCACCTCTCTCAATAAGACAATCAACTCAAATATAATAATTATCTCGTTCTTAAAGAAAATGTAGAAAACCCGAAAAACGTGCTAGGATTCCAGACCCTAGCACCCCTTCGCGTCAGGGCGCCACCTACGCCGATTTGGAGGTGATATTCGTATACTCTCCGGGGTCTAAATAAGGGGGAAAGACGGTAGAAATCAGAAATATCCGAAATACTGAAAAGCGTTTTTCAACAATCTAACCTAAATGTGTGCTACACAACTAATAACACATTTTAGGCAAGCCCAAAAACGAAGTAGAAATGAGACAAAAATCTAGAATGTACACAATTGCATCTAAGGATTGTGATCAAGTTTATATCGGACAAACTAAAAGATCAATCGGAAGCACATATAAAGAGGATGTAGCCAATTTTCAGTTGGGAAGAGTTGAATCTTCCGCAGTAGCGCAACATCTTATTGGAAAGGGACACCTCATCGAAAAAGTTTAGCTAAATGCAATTAATTCGCCGCAAGAACTTGATGCGTATGATAGCCTGCACTTAAGTGAATACGAGAATCTAATGAAGCAGCAATTGTAGGAAATTCAATCTTGTGGTTGTAGACATTTTGGATGGGTGCTCTTTCAAATATGGAAGAGAGTGAAAAAGAAAGATTTTCGACGGCTTTCGAATTATTGGTTCCTCATATTCTCTGTTCGGAACGAAATTTGTATAACCGCATTGACGTCTGTGATCTTCTCGAACGTTAAGAAAATTAATCCAAATTTTTAAGCGTATCATCACTGGGGAACACTGTCAAAGGAGTTGTAGCCCATTTGCGGTTTGGAAAAGAATCTTCCGCAGGCATCTTATTAAGAAAGGACACGAAAAAGTTTATCTAATAGCGTGTACGTGGAATTACCGGAATTTATTACATACGGTTGTTTACCGTAAAACGGCGTTAATAGGATTAAAAAAAAATATTTTAAAGCATAGCTATTGACGTCGTTTAACGTCATTTGACCAGAAATGGGATCGTTACGAATACGGAGCGTAAAAATAGATTCTAGTTAAAAGCAATTTAGAGATAATAAAGAGTTATATAAAATAAATTCATCAGACTAACTTGAAGTACACATATTTAAAATGTTCTGTTCGGATGTTATTTTTATATTCATCTGTTGTGTGTGAATGCCGCTTTTGTTTGGTCACATTTTGTTTTGGTTTGTGAGGATTTCGTCAACCTTGCCAGGTGTCCACATTGTAAAATTGCCAAAATTCTTCTTTCCTCAAATTATTTTTAAAAATCATTAAATTAAATTAAATTAGCAGCACTCGGCGCTACTGTATATCTTAATTAATCGTCGAGTATGTTTATTAAATGATTTTTTTTATCGGCATTGCACGCGTTCGAGCTCGTTGTTCGCTCTCGATATATCGGGAAAAATATGCGAAATTCTAGTCATTGATAAGGCGCACGAATCAGTCACAGTTAGTTATTCCAATCAACAACGTTATTGTCTCGTTTTGTTGCAGGTAATTTTTCGGTGCGTTCCGCCAGAGACGTTTGCCGAAACCGTCTGGCCGCACCCGGTGTGCTGGATTTTGATATTTTTTGATAAAAACTTTTTAAGAAGCTGGTATCATGGATATCAGGTGAGTTTACACTTTCATCTGCGTAACGTTCTTTTATGGTGCGTTATATTTTTTGGTGCGAATATCTAGAGTTTACGACACGGTCGTATTTCCTACGTACGTGGAAATACGATTTTTTTATTTTTATAATCTGAAAATGGGTTATCTAGGTTGGAACAATATCTTGTTTAATTTTGCGTAGATTGCTTCACACTTAAAGGCGCACTTGAAAAAGTGTGTGAAGGTAATTTTAATACATTGTGAAATCTTGTTTCCTTTATTTGACAATCGTTCACTTTATTTAAAAAAAAAGTATTTGATAGGATTATGATTTTAATCCGGCTAAATAGATGTTTATCGATCGTTCCATATAAAACAGATCAATTTAAAGTCTAAACTCTAGATATTAAGATGAGATTTATCGGTTTCTGTATGAGGAGTTCGTAACAAAGCAGATTTTCAGATAATAAAGAATGAATATCGAATTTATTGATTTATTGGTCATGATAGGTTGATTTTATCTATGTGTAAAAAATATTCAATAAAATAATTTCATTTATTCAGATGTTCGTTTAAGAAAAAATTACATAATAAAACGTTCTCTTTCATAGCAACAGAATCATTCGCAGAAAATGTTACGCACCAATTCGCCAGATAAATACATATCATAAAGATTAGTAATAACATGTTTTTGTTTCTTTTTTTTACAGTGCCAGTGCCTTCAATCTTCAGTAAGTATTTCTTATCTCATTTCTTTTTTTTAATATAAAATGTCATCGCTTAAGATTTTATTATAAACGAGGATAGGTCACGGCTACGAATAAATGTAAATCGATTTTTAATTCTTATCACTACACTCCATCAATTGTCAGGTCCACTTCATTACTTAGCTTAAAGTGTCTGATTCTCATATATTCCATTCATTTCTGGCCTTTTCTATTTTTAAGTCAATCATTCAGTTTGTCCAGCTGATGTCAGTACACTTAATTCAGTATTAAACTTTAAGGATTTCAAATCCTAGCACCTTTTTCGGTTTTTTCAAATTTTCACTAAAAAGGAGATATATTCCTAAATTCAATCTCTATACATTATGAAAGCTAAGAAAATTTGGAGACATATTATGCTGACTAGATATCCATTGTACAACATTTTGTAAGGGCATTTTGGTGGGGAAAAAAACGCACGATTTTCGAGCTTCTCACAACTTTTGGGTAGCAAATTTTCTCAGCTTTCTGAATATATATAGGTCGCCTTTAGAAATATTCCTCCTTCTGGCGGAAAATTTGGAAAAACCGAAAAAGGTGCCGAAAAGGTGAGATCCTATCTACTATTTATATACTTTTTGACTAAAAAAAGCCGTTTAGTCCTGACTCTTTTATCGTATTCAGCATGGTCGATTACATATATGTTTAAAATTTGAGCGAAATCGGAGAGGTCGAGATTTTTTTCAAAAAACGCAAGGGGTAGGTAAGGAAAAAATGTGGATTTTTGAGAATTTTTGAAAGGTGTTCAATTTCGTTCAAATTTTGATTTTATATGTAATTGACCTTGCTGAATACGATAAAAGAATCAGATTTTGGGCTAAAGGACGTTTTCTGCCAAAAAGCATATACATAAATAGGAGCTAGGATCTCGAATTTCAGCTTCTTTTTCGGTTTTTAATTTTTTTTTTAAATGCAACCTATATATATATTCTAAAAGCCGAGCAAATTTGCTACTGACTAGTAGTGGGAAACCCGAAAATTGTGCGTTTTCTGTACCAAAAGGTGCTCACAAATAGTACATTGGATATCTAGTTAGCATATGTCTCCAACCGGGCTATAATATATATACAGAAAATGCGCGATTTTCAGGCTTCCCACTACTACAAATTTTCTTACTTTTCATAATGTATTATTTCGATATTGGGCGCCACAAATTTTTTGATATTGGACCCCACGTTGGGCGCCAAAAATATTTCGATATTGGGCCCCACGTTGGGCGCCAGAAATATTTAGATATTGGGCCCCACGCTGTTGGTGCCACAAATATTTAGATTGCTTCCCACGTATGAAAAACAATGAAATAAAAAAAAAAGTTCTCAGAGTAAATTTTGGGTCCGGTGAGCTCTCTTTCAGGGGTGTTCACGAGTCTTAGCACTGGTGTATAATGAAATAAATCAACAAACATAAAAACCACCTCTCTCAATAAGACAAACAACTCAAATATAAACAATTTTATTATAATTCATACAGAGATTTTTCTCAAAAAACGGTAAGGAAAGAATGTGGATTTTTGATAATTCTCGAAAGGCGTTCGATTTCGTTCAAATCTCATTTTGAACTTTTTCTTAAACTATATCAGCTTTCAAAACATTTAACGATTATGCGACTAAAGTGTAAATTTGGTTTTTTATGACTTAACTGACGAAACTCAAATAGGAGATGTAAATTAAATTTGGTTGACATTTAGCTGCAAACATTTTACGACCAAACTTTTCCAAATTAACATTTTACACAATAAATAAACCCACATATGTATGTATATACATACCTACTTATAATAAATAACAAGATTCCATAACACGCGCTGCTCTGTCATTGAAAAACAAATTATAAGCAAAACAGGTCACCTATCTCTCTCACGAATTAATTTGCTTGCACATTTTTATTTGATTCGAAGATGAATGATAAATTCCGCCAGCGTGGTTGATTAAATAATGGTCTATCCTCACTTACAATTAGAACAAGAAATAAAATGTGCATTTAACTTGCATGTAATGAGAAAATAGGTCTGCGTTAATTAAAACGAATTAAGGCTGCAATTTAACTAAAGAAAAGGCGAATTTTGAGACCTGTTATAAATAAGAAAAATAGATCTGATACGTGGTCCAACGGAGTTAATCAAAACCAATTGAGAAAAATCTAATTGGACGAACGATACACTCTAAATAGTTTCTAATTGTGTTGTCGCTAAGAGATTATAAAGAAGATAATTTAACTTATTAAAATGTGAGTGACACATTCGTACACGGAATTGAATCGAGTTTTTTTCCTTTCATTGCTAAAACAATATTTTCGTGTTAACTCACTATTAATTAGATAATAGAAGCTATAAAATATCTCTAGAGTATTTCGTGCCAAGAGTTAATACGTTGTATCCAGGGAATAGATTGATTTTGTCGCCATTTATTGTTTTCCTCTTTTCTAACTAATAGACCAAAATAATTCCGCGAGAGTACCAAAATAAATCGACTCCACTATTGTTAAATCCAGATTTTGATCCAGATCTCTGTGTTAGGCCACGTATTTATCGAACGATCCTCGTAATCAGAATCAAATCAAGAACACTATGGAATCGCTCGACGAATAAATAACCGTGCACGTATGTAAAATACATACGTCAATGTCAAATATATCAATAAATCTGAACCGAAACACGTTATATTTACGTAAATACTGTGCACAAAATCACGCTCGTTCCTCAAGATGTAATTAAAGTAATTACTACTTATGCCATGTAATGATTTCTAACGTTAGAACATTTATTTTATAATTTCTTCAGAATAAAAAATAATCCTTTGATGTTAACGTTGCCGTTATCGCTGGAAGATACGATTATACAATCAATAGGCCTTGTATTATCTACAATCTCTTCTATATGTACGATGAAATTATCTCTTCTTAGAATTTTTATTTTCCTAGTCGTACATACATCACATTACATATATATACTTGAACAATACTCGAATACACACATTTATACGTACTTCAACCAGATATAGTATACGTCAAGTTCATTAAAAACATTTCACATCGTTCACGACATTGATAACGGAGTATGGTACATAGTACAGGAATGCCGTGACATAATTCTCTCTCCGTTTGAATGTCAGCCTTTTTTTCGATTTAAGAGCGTAATTGAGCAGCGATAGATAAACCAATCATGATATAAGTAATTATCTAATGCATACTATTTTGACTGGGAGATAAGCATGCTTACATTTTCCTAAATTCCAGCAATGAGGAAGCCGCACGTGCCATCGCCAAAGAAAAGAAACAAGATGCTCAATTCAAGGAGATTATCACGAGCTGTACGTCGCTCAGCCATTACGAAAGTAGACGATTCGTCACGCTCCTGCCTCAGATCATAGCTACATTGATAGCTGGATCTTTCCATATAGTCGTAGGGATTACGTTAGCTTATTCGGCCGTACTTATACCGCAGTTAAGGAACACGACCATCTTGGGATCAGCTACGCCTATCGATAATTCCACCTCGAATGTTACAATTAATGCTACTACTACTACTCATAATCTGTATGGACAGAGGGAAGCCTGGGTTGGTAAGCACAAATCTTGTTTATATATGTATTATTTAAAAATTATTAATTTTTCGCGCACCCTGTATATACATAATAGTTTGCACCTCAATTGGGAATCCCTATATTCCAAGAAATACAATTGTGGTCAAGTTCGTTCAAATTTCACCGATATAAAATAAAAATCCCTAGAATTACTGATTTCGTACGGAGATATCCGAACTCACTATCATTTAGGATTACTTAAATGCTAATAATTCGATTTCAATTAATTACGTTCTAATTTCTCCAGCTAGTACAACGATAGTCGTAGTTCCTATAGCCTGTTTAGCATGCGGCGTCGTTATGGATTGGATAGGGCGTCTAAACACCCTAAAACTCACTGCAATTCCAGTAACGATAGGTTGGATTTTAATAGCGACAGCCACCAACTATCCCATGATACTGGTGGGAAGGATCCTAACCGGAGTCGCTGGAGGTAATTCAACACATACTCCAATTATGTAAATGCAATCTTAATTACCCTTGTCTAAATTATATACAGCTTTCGGTACCAGTCCAGCGATCGTTTACTTAACAGAGATTGCAAGGGCTGATATGAGAGGCTCACTGATATCGTGTGCACCTGCTTACGCCTCGTTAGGGATGGTTTTGGCGTATTTGAAAGGGTGGTTTATGGATTGGAGGACGATAGCATGGGTGTGTAATATTTACACAGTAGTGCCTTGCGTATTGATGTTTTTCATCCCTGAAAGTCCTGCATGGTATATCTCTAAAGGGAAGATTGATCAAGCTAGGAAATCTCTGGAATGGATCCATAAATATCAACCGCAACCTGCAAATAAGGTTCCTTTCAAGATTTAAATTCTATTGTGTTAAATTTAATTTATTATATGTATCTAGACTCAAACAATGGCTGAATTACATCTGGGCGTTTTAATTCGGGACCACGAAAAGAAACAGGAAGAGTTACGAAACAGTAAATACACTGGTTTAACGATGAAGTTAAAGGAATTTACTAAACCGACAGCGATCAAACCTTTAATAATGTTGTTTTTGCTATTCTTCATCCAACAATTTAGTGGTATCTATATAACGTTATTCTACGCTATTGATTTCTTCAAAGTAAGTAGCAAATACTGTGGTGTGCTTTTGTAGTGTTCTAATTTTGTCGATATTTGCAGCAAATGGGAAACAACATGAATCCGTATCTAGCTTCGATATTTTTGGGGACTGTGAGATTCTGTATGTCGATGGTGAATACTTATCTGTTGAAACGATTCAAACGCAGACCTTTAGTGATGTGTAGTTGTGTCGGTATGGCTATTTGCATGTTAGTTTCCGGATTGTTTACTAAATGGACGATAGAAGGTAAAAGCAACACTATTTTGTTCCAACAATCACAAAATAAATTTTTACATAGGAACAACATCCTTCACCTGGGTACCAGTCGTCTGTCTCATATTCTACGTAATCACATCAATGATCGGTTTACTTCCGATACCGTGGACGATGACAGCGGAACTATTCCCCCTAGAAATTAGAGGCGTAGCGCAAAGCATCTCGTACGCCATCGCGAACATCTTGATGTTCCTCGCGGTACAGAGTTATCCATCGCTGGCGAATCTCCTAGGCGGGGTCGTCCACGCGCAATGGTTCTTCGCCGTAATCTGCTTGATCGGTCTCGTTTACGTGTTCGTGTCGATGCCGGAGACGCACGGGATGAAATTGAACGTTATCGTGGAATATTTCGTCCATAACACGTTCTATATCACCAGGCGTAAGACTGACAAGCAGAAAGAACCGGTGAAGTCGCCTGATCGCAAACCTATCGTTAAGAATAGTCGAGTTACGAAAGATGATGTGGATAAATCGTCAAACGGGCAGAACAAAAATCTGATTGAGAACGTTTAGGATAGGTTTAGTCTTATGAATACCTACTTAAATTGATATATTTTTTTATACAGATATTTGTAAGACGAAAACACCTTAGAACAGAGTTGCCAGTATTATCTCCTTAGTTTAAAATTGTTTCAACTTAATTTTATTTTTTCTAATTTATGAACACTTGGTGTAAAATTTTATTTTTTTACATGACAAATCCTCCCTTTTTTAAAAGCTATTAACTTAATTAAACACGTTTTAGTTTAGCGATTAGAATATACCAAAAAAATAAAAATAAAGTTGCTGAAGAGGTGAATTCAAGCCCAGTTGTAGGTTTAGTTTTTTTTTAATTGTTATTAATTAGGTTTTTAACGTTTTAAGCGAACACGAAAAGCGAATTTTGCTGAAGAAATTTATATTATTACATACAATACTGTAGCGTTTATATATAATATATATTTAAGTAAATTATTTGTATTTACGATAAGGATTTGCAAATGATCAACAAAAACATGTAATATTGTGATAATATAGGAAATAAATCTTTTTACTGAACTTACCCTTGCTGAAACTTATCGCGCTTCTCTTGAACTTCCACTTGTGTAAAAGCGTAATGGTTGAACTTACGTATACCAGCTTCTCTACTAAATTTATTCAAGTTTCCTTCACCAACTGCCCGGACCTATTGTCTCCGTTGTCGTCAGTTATCTACACTACAAATTAATCTACTTGGAATCTATTGAATTACCTTTTTTCTCATTTTATTTAAAAAATCCTTCCATTATCGGTGCCGCACGCCTTGGAACTCGTCATTGGCTCTCAATGAATATGGAAAAAATAGAAGAAACGCTGTTAATTGATAAGGTACACAAATCGATCGCATTTAATTATTATAATCAGCAATGTTTGTTTCGTTCTATTGCAGGTAATTCTGTGCGTCCTGCCAGAGAAGTTTTCGTGAAACTATCTATCTGAGCTGACTGCATTTTATTCTGGACAATTTTTAAGAAGCTAACATCATGGATATCGGGTGAGTTTAAGCTTTTGAAATTCCTTATTTTATGCATGTGGTATTATTTTATTTTTCATGAATATGTTGCAAAGTGAACACTTGCAATTGCTTCATCGTTATCTTACAATTAGACTTAGTATAAATAAATTATCTAATCAATTAGCTATACCTACATAATTGATTCTTAATTATCCATATTAAACGTCTTATTTTTTTTTATAGCGCCAGTGCCTTCAATCTTTGGTAAGTATATTTTTTGTCACCTAATTTTGGCGATCTTTACAAATATATAAATCTAAATTTCAGTAATGTAGATTCAGCACATGCCATCGCCAAAGAAAAGCAACAAGATGCTGAATTCAAACAGCTTATCACGAGCTGTACCTCCCTCAGCCATTACGAAAGTAAGCGATTCATCACGCTCCTGCCACAAATCATAGCTACATTGATAGCTGGATCTTTCCATATAGTCGTAGGGATTACGTTAGCTTATTCGGCCGTACTTATACCGCAGTTAAGGAACACGACCATCTTGGGATCAGCTACGTCTACCGATAGTTCCACCTCGAATGTCGCAATTAATGCTACTAATACTAATCAAAGTCTATATGGACAAAGAGAAGCCTGGGTTGGTAAGTACAAATCTGTATATCTGTATCGTTCAAATTTCACGAATTCAAACAAAAATTCCTAGAATTACCGCTTTCGTACGGAGTCCCTATTATTTAGAATTATTTAAATGCTAATAATCCGATTTTAATTCATTACTTTCTAATTTCTTCAGCTAGTACAACAATAGTCGTAGTTCCCGTAGCATCTTTAATATGCGGCGTAGTTATGGATTCGATAGGGCGTTTAAACACCCTAAAAATCACTGCAATTCCAGTAACGATAGGCTGGATTTTAATAGCGACAGCCACGAACTATCCCATGATACTTTTGGGAAGGATCCTTACCGGAGTCGCCGGAGGTAATTCAGCACTTAATCGAATTATATTTTACCCTTAATTATCCTTGTTTTAATTATATACAGCTTTCGGTACTAGTCCGGCTATGGTTTATTTAACTGAGATCGCAAGAGCTGATATGAGAGGATCATTAACATCAAGCGGGCCTGCTTACGCTTCGTTAGGTATGGTTTTAGCATATTTGAAAGGATGGTTTATGGACTGGAGGACGATAGCGTGGGTGTGTAATATTTACGCAATTATCCCTTGCATATTGATGTTTTTCATCCCTGAAAGTCCTGCTTGGTATATTTCGAAAGGGAAGATCGATCAAGCTAGGAACTCTCTAGAATGGATCCATAAATATCAACCACATCCTCCAAATAAGGTTCGCTTTTAAGATTTAAACTTTATTATGTTTAATTTAATTTATTATATGTATTTAGACTCAATCAATGGCAGAATTACATCTGGCCGTTTTAATTCGGGACCACGAAAAGAAACAGGAAGAATTACGAAACAGTAAATACACTGGTTTAGCGATGAAGTTGAAGGAATTTACTAAACCGACAGCAGTCAAACCCCTAACAATCTTATTTTTCTTATTCTTCATTCAACAATTTAGTGGTATCTATATAACGTTATTCTATGCTATTGATCTCCTCAAAGTAAGTAGCAAATACTGTAGTGTGCTGTTGTAGTGTTATAATTTTGTTAATTTTTACAGCAAATGGGAATCGACATGAATCCCTATTTAGTTTCTATATTTATGGGAATTGTGAGATTCTGCATGTCAATGGTAAATACTTATATGATGAAACGATTCAAACGCAGGCCGTTAGTGATGTGTAGTTGTATCGGAATGGCTATATGCATGTTAGTTTCCGGATTGTTTACTAAATGGACGATAGAAGGTAAATTTATCAGCATTTTATCGCGACAATTTTTAATATATTTTTTATATAGGTACAACATCCTTCACCTGGATACCAGTCCTTTGTCTTATATTGTACGTAACTACTTCAATGATTGGTTTGCTTCCACTACCGTGGACCATGACAGCAGAACTATTCCCTTTGGAAATTCGAGGCGTAGCACAGAGCATCTCGTACTCCATTGCGAACACCATAATGTTCCTCGCAGTGCAAAGTTATCCATCACTGGCGAATCTCCTAGGTGGAGTCGTCCACGCACAGTGGTTCTTCGCTGTAATCTGCTTGATTGGTGTGATTTATGTGTTCGTGTTGATGCCAGAGACGCACGGGAAGAAATTGAATGATATCGTAGAGTATTTCGTGCATAACACGTTCTACGTCACAGCTCGTAAGGCCTACAAGTCGAAAGGAGCAAGAAAGTCATCCGATAGGAAACCTATTATTAAGAATACTAGAGTTACAAAGAATGATATGGAAGAATCCGCAGATGGGCAGAATAACAATTTAATTGAGAATGTTTAGATAGTTTTAAAGTCTTATAAATAGTTAAATTATGAGAGTCAGTATTATCTCATTAGTTTATCATTTTACATTTTCTATATTTCAATAAATTGACCTGAATTTATCATAAAATTTATACACATTATAAAGAAAAAACCTGTAATTTTGTAATACATAACTTACAAAAATAAATCTTTTTACTGAATATATCTTTTTCTTAATCATTGGTGAAAAAAAACCACGGGAATGCGAGAAAATTGCCAACTATAGAAAAAAAAAAAACGAAAAAGTTTTGTGCCAGAATAAGTCTTTGGACTTGAAGGAATCAAGATTTTTCGAAATAAAAAATAAATAATCGACCAGAAAAATTATGAGATGCAAAAAAAACTTCGGATGTGGGAAAAAAATTACGAGGTGTGAAAAAAAGTTACAAAAAATCGGAGGTGCGAAAAAAAATGTCACAAAAAATTGTGTGAACGAAAAAAATGCCACAAAAAATCGGTTGAGCGAAAAAAAATACACAAAAAATGGGATGAGTGAAAAAATGGCGCAAAAAATGGGATGAGCGAAAAAAAATTGTAGAAATATGAAAACAAATGGCTGAAATGCAATTTTCTTCTAACCAAGTAACATATTTTCACATTTCGACAATTTTTTTTCGCTCATCCCATTTTTTTTCGCCCATCCGATTTTTTATGGCATTTTTTCCGCTCAATTTTTTGTGCCATTTTTTTTCGGTCACGCAACTTTTTGCGTCATTTTTTTTCGCACTTCTAATTTTTTGACATTCTTTTTCGGATCTCATGATTTTGTTCATACATCGACTTCTTTTTGTGTTTGTTCACATTTCTACAATTTTCTATTGTTCATTTCTTTTTGTAGATGCCTTCAGCC
>SMLS01049156.1:0-11652 GCA_004785975.1 Popillia japonica | reverse complement strand
TTGACCAGTTTATAGTTACCTTGCTCATAGTAGATTTTTTTGGTTCATAATTGACCAGATGTGAGTAGCCAAGATATGAAAAACAAAGCTCTACTCACATAGAAAATATAGATTTATTAATATCTAGACATGCTTCGGCCATAGGACATCTTCAGGAAATTAGGTCAGATGTGGAATTAAAAATCTGTAAAAAATTGTGTAAATAAAATGAATTATTCTGCTATTACACAAGTCACAGTAATATATCGAGATATATTTAATACGTTATATTGCTACAGATGAAGAATTATAATGTTGTAATAAATTTTTGAGAGATTTTTAATTGAAGAAAGTCTGTAGTTCGACGAGTAATACGGGGAGTTGCATTGTCTTGCTGAAAAAGGGCTTGTGGACGGCCATCTATGTCGATACGGTAGTAAAGTGATTTTTGTAGGACATCATCAACATAACGGGCAGCCATCATATTGCCTCGAATAAACAAAAGTGGTGCAGCAATAACTGCCAAAGCCATTACTCTAATAGTTCTGTGTACACGCCTCTCAAAGGCAAACCGATATCATGCCGGCGTCACACCCTTCTAGGGCAATTGTGCACCGAATTGCGATCCGCCGCTCAAGACGACTGCTTGCCAATGCTGCCGTTATCTGTACCAGTTCAAGCGTTGACAACGTTGGCAGTCAAAGGAAACACTAGTCGTAGACGGTATGAAAGAGTTCAAAGTCTCGAATGCGGAGATATAGTGTACGCCTAGTAACAGGTCGATCTTCTTCTCCAAACCATTTGTCAGCGGTTTGACGCATTGTAGCAAAACGGGCTCCTACAGCCTGTTGTCTGAAGCGCCATCTTGACGCTCGGTGGTACGTCTCGCTTGACCAGTTTGTCTTCTTCGTATTCTTCTACACTTTTATCTCCAGACACTACATACACGCATTGCAGAACAATTAACAGGACGGTCAATTTCGCCATAGGACAAACTAACATCTCGATAGGCAACTATTCTACCCCTGTCAAATGTAGTCAAGGCTATAATTTTGATGTCTTCAAACTCTAGGCATTTTGTTACGCTTAACGCTTGTAGCTGGAGACGCAATAACTAAACTTTTCTATATTTGTTAGCTCTCATGAACATTAATCGGTTCGCAGAAAAGTAACAGAATCAATGTCATATGAATCTAAAAATTCAAGCTGAACAAAATACTCTTTCTGGGTACGCTTCTAATGTCACTGAGTATATTTCTGAAATTAACGTTTTAATGTTTGAATCGGATACATCACTTCAACTGAATTAAAAAGTTTCCGGTTTAAATTATGCATAATGTGTACTATAAAATACATATCATACGCGCGAATGGATACCTTAATTCAGTTCTTTCGTGCTTCCATTATTATATTATAGATATACAAAGAAACGTGATAGTTTTTAATGATAAATATGACAATAGAATTAATGCAACATGTGAAGCGTAACAATGCACTGAAATGACAATAAAACATTAATAGACAGAACAGGCATCT
The DNA here is from genome assembly GCA_004785975.1 of Popillia japonica. Taxonomy (NCBI): domain Eukaryota; kingdom Metazoa; phylum Arthropoda; class Insecta; order Coleoptera; family Scarabaeidae; genus Popillia; species Popillia japonica. Next base: position 10,137 of record SMLS01049156.1, on the reverse strand, counting down.
ATGACAAAAAACCAAAAAATATAGAGTTGTACTTCTCAATCCCAGGATAATTTGCAACAATGTTTCAAAAACTTTTTATATATACGCATTCATAAATTAATTATTCGTTAGCCTCGCCTTATCGAAGATGGAAAATTTCATGAGTAACAATCTCAAGAGGCACTCACTTCCATACTGATAACATCTATGAAATTTGTAGGATTTCGCATAGAATACAACTTTACACGAACTTGATGTATGAGTCTCAATTGCCGCTGATATTTATACAGGGTGTCCGCGATATACAAAGCATGCTTTTAAGGGATGATAGCTACAACGATTTAGAAACAAAAACATATAATGCACCTTCGGTCTATCTGTAAGCGTAAACAAGAAAAAAAATTATTTCTAAAAAACCTTATTTGGTCAAACTGTACAAGAAAACTCATCCATATTGCTTCTTAAATAACCAAAAAACCATATCAAAAATTTAGGGTTGAAAATAACTGAAAACAACGATGAAAACGAATTATTTCATACTTTGAAATTGAAGCGTGGTGTCATTTCTCTTCAATCACACTGTACTCGTATTCAATAGAATGGCAGATGTAAGCCAAACATCATCTGTTTATACGACCTTGAACTTGTATCGTACGAAGTCAATGGCCATACGTTTTAAAATAAACGTACCTTTGCGTTTTTTTAATAATGTTATGACAATAAAATCGATGTTATGTTGAAGTTAGAGTGAAAAGGGCGTATTTAATAGCGGCCTCCGATCGGTAAATGAAAATTTAAGTTGAAGGAAAGTCGCATTGAATGAAAAAAATGTAATTACTGCAATTATGTTATGGCGCTTTAAGCTCTTTCGTAAAGGCTACTACAAAATTGAGTTCTTTTCTTTTATTTGTGATAAATTGGTGGTCCTAAAAAGGACTTTTTTGAGAGACAGGAGAAAATGTATTACAGGAAAGGCTCGATGTGTTGCAACACACGCCTGTAATCGTCGGGTAAATCTTGCACGGATCAGCTGTCGGTGTACAGTATGCATCGAAGTTTGTGACATGAGAAATAATTTTTTTTCTCGTTTACGCTTACAGATAGACCCAAGGTGTATTATATGTTCTTGGTTCTAAATCGTTGTAGCTATCATCCCTTAAAAGCATGCTTTGTATTTCGCGGACACCCTGTATTGTATGTACATATATGTATAAGTAATAGGTACTCTTCCTTAAAGGGTTGCTCCACACTATTGAGCAAGCATATTTAGTGGCTGCAACGGCTTCGAATTACTTGTCGACAAAATTACGTAGTCAAAGGTAATAATAAAACACACACACACTCATTTCTGAAGCGCTAACACAAGTTATTCTAGTAGAAGAATATTTAATCTTGTACCTAGCAGGTTACCATTAGAGACAGTTATTTGTTCATTTTACATATTTATACTGATACTGGCTAGTTAATGTGCAACCTATGGCTTTATATGCAATTATGTATTTGTGTTTTGTTGGTAAAATAATGCTGTTCATTATTTGGTAAACGAATAATAAGTTTCTTCATTTCCAACTGCACAGGAGTTGTTTATTGGAGATATTCATTCAGATACATGAGAGAATGATTTTTATTGAATGACGGGCATGAACTCAAAATTCTTCTCTTCTATCTTACAAACCAAACGTTCGCGACGCGACATAAGTCCATTTTTTATCTTGCTGTAAGCTTTCAGTGTGACTTACTTGCATGGTTCTTGTTCCTGCTCCATTCCCACGGCGCACAGTGCGGCCAAATACCCCTTTGTGCGGCCAAAAGTCGAAAAATGTAGAAAATTATTCACAAATTGGTATATGGACGTCGCTGATTACGAATCCGTTATCAGAATTAGCAAATTCATATGGCCGACCAAATATGCATGTCATACGAAAAAATTAAATGAATTTTCTAATTAAAAGTTCTTGTTTGATATTATTAGGGTATATAATTGAAAATTTATTAAAAATAAAAAAAAAATAAAATGGTGGAATACAATATGGCCACGTTACATACAAAAAAAATCAAAAAAAATATTATTATACTTTTATTGAAATTGAACATGAGCAAATAAAGTAATAAAAAGTTACATTAAAATAATATTAAAGAAAGAAGTTTTCATTGCCAATCTCGTAACAGTCACAATCGTCTACATCTGTATCTGTTTCAGAGGCTGGTACATTTTATTATATGTTTGTTTGTTTTTACGTATTTTGTTTACTATTGTTGATAAAAAAAGTGAAAATAAAATTGAGTTCAAAATTTTATTCTCTTACAATGAAGTATTGTGCATTACGAAATTTACAGTATTTTTATTGCGCACTTGATACAACTTCTGTGCGTGTTTTGTTTGTTTTATTGTTCTCTATATTTACTTTACATTCGATGGCTCTAACTACTACAATCAATATTCGCATAGACATATGCTTTTTCATGTACATATTACCGTGAGCATTAAGACGAATACTTAGTTTTGTAAACAAATGTACAAATGTTCAAAGGGCAGCTAGGGGCAGCTGATTTTTACTTTATTTGTTACATAGTACTTTTACTTACTATCTCCAATAACTTAGCCAACAGGATTTAGCAAGATAAAAAAGATTTCACTCAATCACATCCGTTTTGTTTGATTAATAGAAACAAAAAATAGTCCTTACATGTCCCTTTATAACAACTTACTATTTACAAATTTACATTCAGATTTTAATTTTACTTATTCTACTAACCTTCAGCTGTAGAATGCATTTGTTTGCGTTTGATTTGCTTGATTACAAAAACTTGTTGACACGTGTTTAACGAAAGCGTCTACTAGCCGATCTTTCATACGGTACTATGCTGTACAGATGAAGGCCTCATTCAACCTGAAATTATGAAAGGCATTTGAGGCAATGGACCGTACTATAAACATTTTTCATCTGCTAGGACATTCTTCTAGCCAACCTAATGACAAAAAAACCTCAACTAAAAACTTGTTTTTTTGACTTTTGGCCGCACTGTGCGGCGTAGCCAAAACTTCTAAAGTAAGCGTAGACATCCACAGTGACGACATCTCAATCGTGATCTAAGATTTTCGAAGGACGTGAAGCCAAATGGTTCAGAACCTTGAAGTTACGACAGGTAGATCAAAGACTTGCCTCTAAATTACGTATTCAATAGGTGGTATCCCGATTTGTTGCTGCCTGGGAAGGAAAATATAATTGCTGATATTTCCCTCCCCGTATTGCAAGAGTGAGCTACGCATACAACTTCTAATCCACGTGAGGTTTCGTGTGATGGGTATGGTATACAACACATGTGTTTGACATAATCATGGTCCAGAAAAATGCTGGCAGTGGATATATGTAGAATCAGGCGATTCACTCAGTTGTCCCCTGAAGGAACTCAAGTCAATGGTCGTCCACTATGGCGAGAGCAAATGGTTGACTAAATATAAACAATTGTAAAATGGTAAAAGGAATTCTGCTCCTTGTCGCATTATCATAGTAAAAGCTTTCGTTTATTAGAGTTTAAAATGCTCAAGGATTACAAATAAGGCATTGGAAAAAACAACTATCAACTTCTATGGCCTTAAAAGTTTTGTAATCATTGGGATCACCCAATTGGATTTAATTTGGAAGTGGCCGACTATGTAATAGAGGTTCAGTGATACTGTAACTGATTTTAAGCCTAGTCGGTAGATATTCTGAACTTAATCGTTTGGAAAGCCACATTGGTGAACAGTCTGACTTCTCAATTATAATTTACACTGAATGTTGTAACCTGTCTGTGATTGTGAATACTTCTACTAAACCGTAATACGTACCAATGACACAATGATATTACAATGATATTACAAAGCGTATTGTTTTGCAGTCGTTGCAATACACACACAGTGGCTTACAGCTTATTTGATGCAGTGCCTATTTTAAAACACAAGTCGCAATAATTTAAGAAATAAAAGGGATATCAATTAAATTCTACCGCAGATTAGTCAAAGCATATTCAACAAACCGAATATGTAGAACAAAATTTCACAAATATGCACCGCTATGTCTTGCACAAGGCCATTAGCGATGATGCAACAAAAATGCAACTCACAGCTTATTTGATGCAGCTGGAATTCAGTCCACAAGTTGTTGCGCTGTGGTTGGTGGTTTTACCTTGGCGTTTGGAATTGTAGCCACGATTAATAGAAATAAAGAGTAGTTAAATATTACTCTATACACAACTTAAGGGAGAGCGAGGCACAGTGGTCAGTTTTTCAGATTTTGTTGTGTATTTAGGTTAATGTCAAATTCAAGCTGGTTTTACAACGAAAAATTAAGAAGTATTTATGGATAGATTCAAACTTAGAATGAAACCAATAAAAGTTTATTTTTGAAAAATATGTCTTTTTGATGACCACTCTATCCCATGTAGGGGCACTGTGGTCATAATTGGAGGGCACACTGGAATGGCAACTAAAAGTCTTTTATTTTGCTATTATTGCATTTATTCAACATTATAACTGGAACGGTCAACGCAGAAAACAATGCTCTTCTGCACGAGCGGTAGATCAACGTTTCTGAGGGCCTGGAAGATGAACAATCACTTCCGCCTTCGACACTATATCTAAATTTTCGATCTGGAAAGATGAATGTGTTTCCAGATCCTGTTCTCTTCATGAAGTTAACATAAAATTTAATTCCTTTGATTTTTTCAATTTGTCTTTTAAATAATCACTCAAAAGTAGTTCTTCATCTACGGTGGTATTTCGAACCACAGCGCACCATCCCAGCACTATTTCCTTCTCCCTGCATTTTTCAACATATCACGATAGAGTAGTTCTGGCGATATGAAACTCATTTGCAGTTCTCTTTACGGACCAACGACCGTTTAAAACGGATCTTACGGCTAACATCATTGTATTTGGAGATGTTAGTCCAATATTGGTTTTACTTTTTCTATTTCTTCTGAAAGAAAGAATGAATTTAAAAAACTTCATATTTTGAGGGGCATACTACTTATTTCATACTTGACGTAGTGTCCAGTGTGTCCCCTTTACATATGACCACCCTGCCCCAACATAACCAAAAATTAATTTGCCTTATTTTTAAGAAACAAAATTGATATTGACTAATATTTTATGCTACAATGGAAGTAGAGATGATGGTTAATATATGTACAGACTTACCATACACGTTTAGTTCAAGAAAACAACACTTTCGCGGAGCAATATTATTTACTACGAACATATAAATACGTCAAACAGCATTGCAATTGCCAGCTAGCCAGTGTTGCCAATCACAGATTTGTGTTCGCGCCATAATTTGAATAACAAAATCCTATTATATGATGAAGTTATAATGTTCTATAAGATAAAATGGATATTTTATTATTACCCATCAACCACTCTACCCGGTCTCCCCTAAATTAAAAAAGATGAGCGGTCGTACAACTATAGAACAGTGTGAGCTGGTCTTATCATTATAAATTTAGCCAGTCGATCCGGGAAATTGCTCAAATGGTCAATCTGAATGCGTGTACAGTAGAGCATATCAATGAATATTTTCTACATGAAAATCGAGAGAAAGATAAGGGAAGGAGTGCACCAAATAAAATGTTCAATCCATCTGACGAGCGATACATTTTCCGGAAAATCAAAACAAAACGGTAATTATTTGCTCGAAAACTAGCTACTGAATTCAACATAAACTAGGGAAGTCACGCAGTGCTGAAACCATCCGCTGGGGGCTTTGTGAACATGATTTTAATGAGTGAGTAGCTCGTAAAAAACCGTTCTTGAGCAAATAACATCAATTAAGCTGACTTACTTTTGCTATGGAGCAAGTTAGCAAGGGTAATTTTTGCGAACGAGTTCGAACAAACTCGACATGTTTGTGTCCGCCAGCATGTCCTAGGCGTGGCGAAAGAAACAGACCCTCAATGTCACAGTGAAACACTGCGGAGGAAGCGCGATGGTTTAGGCCTGTATGAGTGCGTCTGGTGGGGCAAATTAGAATTTATTGAGGGAATAATGGATAAAAATATGTGGGTCAATATACTTCAAACAAATTTGTTGCAAAGTACTGAAAAAATGGGTATAAGCAAGCATTTTAGGTATTATCAAGACACGATCGAAAGCACAAGTCGGCAATTGTCCAGTTCTGGCTAATCTAAAATTGTCCCCATTTGTTAACACCAGCGGCCAAGTCTCCCGACATGGACGTAATCAAAAATCTCTGGGCTATATTGGACAACAATATCCGTAAACACAAAATCTTCAGCCGGGATGAGTTGCAGAAGGCGCTACTGAGAGAAAGGCAAAAAATTATCCCCGAAATAACAAGAAAGCTTGTCGCATCAATGCCAAAGAGGATGCAGCTATTGTAATGGTACGGGAATATCAAACCAAATATGTATTAACTGCATCAAATAAGCAGTGTCAGGTTATTTAGCAGTAGTTTTTATTTCTAATTTTTCTCGGCTAAAACGTATATATTATTGGTAGATGTTACTACAATTTTGTATCATCAAATAAGCTGTGACTCACTGTATGTGGCTCAAAAGACAGTGCTATATTTTACTGGTAGTATCATGTGATGTTTCTATATTTGGAGGAATATTTTCTAGTAAAACAAAGTGGTTGCCTTTAGTTTATTACTTTTTTGCACCTAAATTATTCATCTTTCCACCGATTACCTCATCTAAAAATGATTATCTTGTTTATTACAGATGACTACGGGGAATTAACCTTTACTTTTTCCGTGTAAATTAGTTAAATGTCATTACAAATTATAATTATTCCCTATCTAGGCCAATACCGTTGCGCAACCTTTAACCTAACACATTTTGCAAGTTGTAATTCTGTACTGACGTGGAACTAAGGTCGAAAGGGTACCCAAACGCCCAATTCCTATGTCTTATTCACTACCCATTAGCAGCGATGGAACGAGTTGTTTGCTGCATTTCACGTGTACAGTAAAATAAATACTATACCTACTATCGAACTTTTCTTTTCCGTTTCGAAGTTTTCGACCTCTCTCTATATCCACGTCTTTAGCTCCTGCTAAACGAGATAACGGGATAGGGTCCGTCGCTAGAGGCAACACTCCGGTCCCGCCAAATCCCCGTCGTAAGTTACGCGACCTCGGCACAACGCGGCAGCGATAATCCCCGGTTCAATAACAAACGCTCTTAAATCTCGTAATCTCATTAACTGTGAGCGGTGTGGAAGAATGGCCGGTATAAAGGTTGTTGGTGTATATACGGAATGGGCGGTAACGGCGACGGGGGGAACGAACAGAAGACCGAGCGGACAGTTTCCGTGATGTATCATCCCGCTGCGATGCTCACAGCGTAACAATCGCAGAAACACGTGTGCATTGCCGTCAGTTGTGTATATAAGGATACCCACTACAGCTGGGTTATAAACGGGTCGATGCTGTTGTCGTGTGAGATTGCAACGGCATTGGCCTTTTGAAAAATTTCATGGTTTCAATAACAAACATAGTAGTGCCAATATTTTGAAAGCTCTATTTTTAATTAAAAAAATTTAATGTGATTAACTTTGTTTCTGGATAAGCCATTTCTAAAGCTAGCTTTTATTTTTTAACATATATGTACATGCATACATAACTAATGTATAACAGACGTAGGTGGACTACAATCTTATTCACTGTAGTAAAGGATTTTCATATAGCAGCCCTTTCTATCCCTTGTAGTAATGCGTAGCAGATTTAAGGTGACGACTAAGTATTCTACAGTACCGCATTTGAGTAGCGCATAGAAGGGTGAATTTATTTTTCCAGTGTATTTGGGGACGCAGTAGGACCATACGAGCTCTAATTATCACCATAATCTTTGCAACGGTGCGGGTCAAATTTGTAGCACTACTATAAACTGCAAATATTCATTTTGTCTAACACCTCTTAAATTCACTACCTTCCGATACAGTTTTTATATTTTTTGTACCACGTCCAACACAGAAACAGTTACGCCCACCTCGATATTCACAGCGAAATTCAATTTACTAGCATGTTACCTATTTTCATTGGGGTAATAAATAAATTATTCAACACTATAATTTCTGTAGCGTATTTCAGTAATTCGGTGTAAATATGTGATTCGTGGCAATACACTTACGGAACTTAATCTGTTTGTGTGTAGGTATTACGTTTGTTGATGTATACCTATTAAATCGTAATAGAGTAATTGCGTTGCGGCACGAAACCGTCAAATAGAAGAGAATTAACTAATTTAAACGCTCATGTTTTGAGAATACATTGTTTAAATTCTAGATGGAGTTTGGACTGGAATTGTGGCTTGTTGATAAATTCTAGGTATTCTGCATGTGTGGCAATTGTTGTATCCACGCTTATGCCTTCTATGTGTAGGAACCTTGCTCATACAATAGTATAGTCACCGCAGAATGGAAGAACTGAATAGAACAACAACGCCTGTTAGCAGGAGTCAGGTGGCGGTCAGGTTCTAAAAAGCCTTCTCTTCTACCAAACTGTTTTGAAGTTATTGCTTCAAATAAGGAGAATTGGAGTAGTGAAACTCTAACGCAAATATGAAGATTGTAATACCATATACATCGATTTTTTGACCAAACTAGCCAGAAACTACTATAAGGTGACAATTGATTAAAATAAAAAAAAGTTGATCAAGTGATAATACCTTATTTGTCAGTTTCTTCAGTATTTTTGACAATCTTGTCAGGTGTATCTTTTGTTAGATGTTCTTCTGTATTTATCGTGCTCGCTTGTCATTGTTGTTTTGAGAATGTGATCATGTCTAGAGTGGGTCAACATGGAAATTACCGGCAATTAAACAAATTCGATAGGGGTCCTATTGTTGATTTGCGTGAAGATACCTTCACTCAATCAACTTACCATCTTATGTTGCTATCAGACATGGACTAGGGAGGTTCAGGAACGCCGCAGAAGAGGAAACCGAGATACGAGGAAAAACGAATGAGGTGCAGGATCGCCACCTTCGACTTACGGCAACAAGAGACTAATTTTACAGGACTGTAACACTTTGAACGGTTTATCGCAGAATGAGAGCATTCGATTTGCATTCACATCGGCCGCATTGGAGTGGTGTAGATTGCGACTTCACTGGAACGTAGGAAGATATAAAGTAGTCTTCAGCGATGAGTAGAGATTCTGTTTGGAAATCTATGATGACCGTATAAGGATCAGATGAAGACATGCGAAACGACGCAATGTTGAATTTTCTGTTACAAGGCATGTGCACCAAGCTGTGGGGATTATGATATGCGGTGCTGTAAATTATGAGAGTTGATCTCGTTTGGTACTCGTCCGAAGCAATATGAACGCCAAGCGATATGTGGACGAAGTAGTAGATCCCCATATTGTTCGATTTCTTGGGCAACTGGAAGCCCCACTTTTACAGTAAGATAACGTCCGTCCTCATATTGCCGGACATTCTCTCTGTAAGACTGTTTTGCAGAGGGTAATGTCAATTTCTTGTCATGGCCACCACGATCTATGTACGTATCTTTTGCCCATCGAGGATATTTGGGAGAGTATGGGAAGAAGGCTGAGGAACTCACTGCATACTGCGTAGACGATGAATACTTTTCGGCACGAATTACAGATTGTTTAGGACATACTGGTTCGAGAGGAAATTGACCATCTAGTAGAATCGATGCCGCTAAATGTGGAGCAGTGTATATGCAATATATTTTTTAAGAAGGGATGTTTAATTTTGTTCTTTTTCTTTGAAAATACAATGAATCGCTACCTTTTAATAGGTAAACGTTTCTGCCGAGTATTACCAAAAAAATCCTACTCTTTCTGTGTTGCTATTTCTATGTAACAGAGTATACTAGCGAGACAAGTTTTAAACCTATATTTCACAGCTCGACGAGTAAACCATGAAATAACTCGCAAGATTATTTATGGGGCTTGGCACAATGATAACCATGGGAGACCTTTCCCAAAAAAAACATGTGGTGCCAAGATTAGAAATATATTTGTTTAGAGTAGGAAGAATCTAAAAATTGCCTAGGCTTATCACCTAAAGAAGTATTTGTAATCTGGGCTTTCTACTTGGTTCGACACGCCAAAGATGTCGGAAGAGACACCAAACGTTAGTTCATCTACTACGTAATTGTGCAGTATTCTATGTCAATAGAAC
>SMLS01049149.1:0-11426 GCA_004785975.1 Popillia japonica | reverse complement strand
AAAAAGGAAAGTATGATAAAATTATCATTTATTATCATCTAATTTTAAAATAAACTTATTTTGGTGCATTTAATAGTACGAAGTTTACTTTTAGTAAAATTATTACCTATTAATGTTTATCTTTTTATAAGGATATTTCCCTGAAGTCAATTTCCTCTGATTCTGTTTAATAGCTAATTAGTTTGTGATAAGGTCAATGTTAGCGACAGATTAAATCATTAAAACCGCAGGAACAAATTTGTGAAGTAGTTCTATCAATAAAATTCTTAAAACCCTATCAACTTTAGATTGTGATCAAATCCTGAAAATGGTTTTAGAAGGTAAAAACTAAAGCGAGGAAAGATGAAAAGTGTTCTACGCTCAGACTATTGGGATTTTTTAGTCTCCAAATCCGACAATGTCGCCGCAAATATTTACAATTTGCTTTAGAATTATACTATTAATTCTAAATATCCGGAGGATATCACTCAATTTTGTTCTTATCTCGTAAATAATCCGATTTATGACATTATACATATTTCTCTGACATATAACATAATATGAGCATAATATAAACATTTTATGTGTATGGAATCAAAATAATTTACAAAGATAAATTTCTCTGAACACTTGTTCACCGTTGCCAGAACTGATTCATATTTTTAACTAGATTCTTGTGTAGATCAACACTACGTTCTAAAATTGAAATGGTCAGAACGTACACTTACGTGGCATGGTTTTTGACAGGTGTAACAGCAGAAATATGTGTGGTATCTGCTAAGTTGCAGATCAGCTAAGTGTTCATGTTTTCGCGATTTTTTAATTAAGTTGGTACAACAGCATTGCGTGTATTGCTGTGATGTTTTGTTTCCTTGGTGATAATTTGTCATAAAACCAAAACACAGTAGCTTTAACCCTGTTACTTGACGGAACTACTTTTTCTCACTTCTACCCATTATTTTCATTGAATTTTTGCTCCGTAATTCTGTTTGCTCAAAAATAGAATGCAATTACACTTAGAGAACTCCAATAGTACCCAGCACTAGTACCTAATGTTTCTATAATCTTGCACATAGTTTTTCGGACGTCGTGACCGTAGTTCATCTTCGGTGCTCCTCCAATGGTATCTCTGTATTGGTTATCTTTCATTTCAGACTACCGTTGTATGTAAAAGCACTTTTAAGCCAAGTGTATAAGGAGAATTTTTACATGAAAATTTTTTAAGGGGGCTGGCGTATTTGGGGAAATGCAAGCAGTAGCTATACATGCCTATTTCACATCTTAACTTGATTGAGGTAACAACGATAACTCCAATTCTATGCTTTTGTGGAAAAAATAGTACATTCCAAATGGGTGAATTGACTCAAATTTCACTCAAAAAAATGATTCGTTACGATGAAAGCTAAAAGCAGTAGAACGGGAATTTTTGTGAGCATCGATGGCCAGCATATTAGTTCTTTAATTCGTTGTTTCTGTTGTTCTGCATAGCAGGTATTACAGGTTTGAGAGTCGTATGGTGTATAACATCCACGAAGAATTTCAGTGGCGAATAAGTCAATGATTTTGCTAAAGAGAAGGGTGAAGTACTAAAATTTCGTACGTGAAGATTGGAAAGGATCTGTAGTACGTTGCATGGGATCTTGACAGAAATTATCGAGTAAAAAAGTTTCAAGTTTTTTGCAAAAAGCCTCATGCAATCAATCACACTGCATTAGGTTAGCAACCCTTGATGGACAGACGACCTTCCACCTAAATTTGCAGAAAATATTTCATTCGGAAAGCCTTAAATCGTGGCTGGCGCTCCATCTCGCTGGAAAACAAATTGTTTTCTTATCTCCAATGGTAAATTATCTAATTCATGAATAAAATCGGTTTGTAAAATCAATACTATATGGTAGTTCTAAAATAATACTGGCTCTTAGCGTCCATGACAATGTGACTGTTTTTCTCAGTCCATCGTTGACAATTTTCGCAAGTGACTGTACTCAGACATGAATATTTATTCGTTCGTAAAATAGGCATATCTGTAATACGCAAAAACCTTTTGTCTAGTTGAAATCAAAAGCTAACAGTTTCCTTTTTGTTGAGAGTATGACAAAAAATCAATGTATACTTATTTGTCTAAAAACTGTAAATGATTGGGTTGCGTAAATCGCTTATTAGAGCACATTTTAGAATATAAAAGAGCTGCGTAAAAAAGGGGAATTTTCACGAGTGAGTTAGCTCAGTAGAAGTATTTTCTTTTTATGATTAGGAGTTATTATAATAAAAAGTCAATATATCTATGTACTTTTTAAAAATTGACTGGCAAAAATGAAAAAATCGAAAGGGTTTTTTTTTTGCCAAACTTGCTAAGATTTTTACGGATATACACTGCCGCTCATGGGAGTTTGGCCAGATTTCAAAAGTTTGAAAATTAAACATTAAGCGCCAATTAATACAGAAAAAAAAATGATTAATTCTGATAATAAAAGGTAATGACCGTGTTATTATTTATTAATAAAAGTCTTAAATTTTTGTTTCATCCAAATATCCACCCTTTTGCTCTCAGCAGCTTCAGTAATTCCCGGTATCCTTTCAACTAATTTTCTTAGTGTGTTCGCTGGAATGTTGTCCCATACTTGGTGGAGCATTTTTCAGAGCTGTTCGTTGGAAGTAGCACCGACAAATCGCACTCGTCTATCAAGCCCATCTCAGGGTAGCTCGCTATCCTATTTCAGATTCTCTTTTACGTAATACTTATTAATCATCTGCTGAGGTAGTGATTCTCAATGGCCCTGGACGGTCACGATCCTCTAATTGCCTGTATCCTGATATCATCGAATGGTGTACTTTACTGTAGATGCCGCCAAATTTAATTTTTCACCGATCTGCCTGCTGGTATAAGCTTTTTCATGTAATGTTACTAAGCTAGATCGTTTAGCAACTCCTAAAGATTTACCACGTGGCATTTCTTTCATTCACTTCTCCTTCCATCTCGATAATGTTCAGATTGAAACTAAAAGCGCATGACAATTTTCTAAATGATAAAACCAGGTAGGTACACTAATGGAAAGTAAAGAATGGACACTTTCAATACGTTGTTATATGGAAACTGTCCAATTTTTACTTTCCACGAGTGTACGAGCTCGTAAGAGAAGGAAAAATATAATAAAATGATTATCTGCTTACAAGGGGAACACCAGGGTTGTCCGACACGGATTTTAATGAATCTCAACTATGTTATAGAGGAACCTTCCCTGAGTAGCCAGGTACGAGTTTTTACCCTAACGCGCGCTAGTTTCTAAGAAAATCAACGTTGTTTAGCGCGTTGAATGTGAAATAGTTTCTCAATAAGTACACCTTCGTAGCCCAGTTGAAAATTCTACTCCTGTCACGCTGATGGCTCGCGTTCGGTTCCTGCCAGTACATTTTTTTAAATCTTATTGTGCACGATATTAACAGCTATATTTCCTGCAAATTATTGATAAATGATATTTATCGCCGGCGTAATTTTATTATTAAATAAATTGAAAGCAAATCTGCATTATGACGTGTATTTGGAATTTAAGTATTTATTATTTTTATTTATTTAATTATTTGGACTGCTGATAAACGGACAGTAGGCAAGAAGCGAACTGCAGGTAAGAAATAGACCGCAGAACAAGTAATACGTGCGCTCTAATATTCGAAATTCAAAATACAGGTCATACTGAAGATTTCCTCTCAATTTATTAGATAATAAAATTACCACGGCGAAAAATATCATTTATGAATAAGTTGTATGAAATACAATTGTTAATATTTTGCACAATACGATTGAAAAAACAAAATACACTGGCAGGAATCGAACTCGAGCCACCAGCGTGGGAGGGGTAGATGTTATCCACTTGGCTACGAAGGCCCGCTTGTTTAGAAACTAACATTAGCGAATATAAAGGAACGGACGCGCTAAACAAAGTTAATTTTCTCAGAAACTGGGACGCGTTAGGATAAAAGCTCGTACCTGGGTACTGAGGCAAGGTCCCTCTATAACATAGTTGAGATTCATTAAAATCCGTGTCGGGCAACCCTGGTGTTCCCCTTGTTAGTCACAGCGATTGGACATGTATAATAAAAAGATAATATACTTACTAAAATACTTTCACTCTATCAGTTTTGAATATGTATAAGACAAATGAATTAAGGCAATAAAGCTTCTACGAGCAGAATCTACGAGATAGGTATAAATTTTGTCTCAAAATTCTATGTTCATTTCAGAAATTGAAATTTCTATAGCCATTTCGCAAATTTATTTTCTAACTCACTGAAAATCAAGTCAAAATAAACAAATATTGCCATAAAAAGCTTTTTGGGGGAAATCCAAAGCAAACAATATTCTTTTTTGACCTACAGTCACTTTATATCCACCCTTTAAGTGAACAATGGTAGATGACCCTAAAATTATTTTACAAAAGATAACATCGTAAATTAGGTACCCATATTTTTGTCGCATTTGTTTTTATACAACACTTGAAAATCCTCTTTTACAGCATGCACGTGCTAAGTTACAAACAATATCTAAAACTGTAAATAGCTTATAAGCTATGTGCACACAGCACGATAATTTATGGTCGTAATCTGCTTGAAAATAAAATATTTCCGTTTAAGGATTTTATATTTGATAGGAGTGGTTGCTAAGTATTTATCAAGCGATGTATGTGCATCAAGACTGATTTCCTTCATTATAAATTGCTTTTATTTAACTAAACCTAAGATAGGTGATAAAGAATATCAGATTAATTTTAAGATGATCCTACCGAGTCATTTATGTTAAAAAAAATCTTCGTAAATAAAGATATCATTCCACCTGCGCTGTGAATAAACCTGTTATTTTCGAAGTCGCACGCACATACTCTCTATCCGTATGCATTGAATACGTTAAGAATGTAAATATATATCGATAAAATGCCATCGCCGTAAATCACCCTACACTATCACAATCAATGGAGAAGGAGACGTTGTTGTTGTTCGTCAACTCGCCAAAGTGTTGCGATTGACAGCATCGTCATCTGCATATTATTTATACGCCTACCTCATACATAACGCATGAGCGCTTCCCGAACTCATCATCTCGATCTAGTTCTCATTAAAATTCATCGTATTTCTATTACAGGCGGACATTGGCGCAAGAGGATGTGGACGAAGAAGCCCGCATTCAGCGGGCGCGTGAGATCGAGCGCGGCGTAGATCCACCTCCCAGCTTCAAGCCAGCGCGCAGGGTTCAACTTTTCTGTTCGGATGAGACGGAAGGGCACGTCGTTAGGAGGGTGCAGATCGTATGTCCGAATGATGTCACCGTGGATTCCTTAAGGGCTATCTTTCAGAATAATGTTACGTTGAGGACGTGCCCTTTGGATATCATAACCGGTTGTCATACGCAGGTGGATTTTATCCACTGTTTGGTACCGGATCTGCTAAATATTACGAATTGTAGTTTTTATTGGGGTAAGTATCTATTGGAAATTGGATGATGTGGGATTTTAAAATTAAATATTCAGCTCGTTGAAATCGTAGCATTGATTAGCTAGTAATATTTTTTTACGACTAATTGTAGGTAGTCGTGTTCAGAAATATTAAGAATAAAAATGCGCGTCGACGACTGACGCTCTAGAATTCTAAGAAATCAAAACCAGTGCTTGAGGGTTCGCAAAATCAAGGCGGATGCGAGCAACAGATTTTGATAGCCACGACTAAACGTCGCTTAAGATAAGCTGATCGTTATAAACATGTTGCGGTAAAAAGAGCGTCACTGGAAACTGTGCTTTTTGGTCTAATTGATTCGAAGTCAGTGGTCAGAAACGATGACTTTTTGTAAACAATTCTCGGATTCTCTCGCATAAGACAATAATAAAATTCCATCCGTAGTGTTGGGTTTGTTACTGTTGCGCAAATGTATTCAGGTTTATAGTTATAGTAAATTTGGGGCGGCAAAAAATTATTTTACACATTATTTATTTAAGTGTGTGGTACGTAATTACAACAATAGAAAAACTAAATGAATTGATGAATTAATTAGACTTATGGCATTGCACTGATTTATCCATTGTGTTAATACATATGTGGTTCAATCTTTGTGGTGGCTAAATGTACATACAATGGATTCCAAATGTTCATTATTCAAACGATTTTTGAAAGCCGATTTTAAATCATCAATTTACAATGGCTTACAATCTACATTAAGCTAAAATATCGTCATATAGTTTAGTACCCGGTTTTCCCGGTAGTCGAATATTTAACGGGTTTAGATGATCACATTTGTCTGTCAAAAGAGCTAAGTCGCATAACCAATCCGGATTTTTTATTCAGGAAGCTCTTTACTTTTTCAATCATTAATATTTCGATTTCATCAATTAAATTCAGAAAAATATGCAGTGTTTGCTCACGACTAAGCCACCTCATTTCCGTGCCACCATATTCGCTTTGAATATTATGAAAAAATAACAATTTTTATAACATTTTCAAATCCCAAGCTCTAAGGTATTCTGTTGATGGTGTATTATGCAGTGGAATTGAAGCAGTTCATCATCTAGTCTTCCCAAATATTGGTTTAGTGATGTCACTAATCCCGAATGTATTCCCATCAAAGAAGGAGCTCCATCCGTCGCAATGCCCGATAGTTTTGTTAAATCCAAATTCATTTTAGTGCATTCTTCTAAGATTCCAGTTAATAATATCACTGAGATATTTCAAAACTTATTTTCTGGCAATTTGTGATCCTTCCTCGGCTCCTTTAAACATCCGTCTACTGTCTTTCTAATTCTCGTTGTAAACATGATAGTTTTGTTTTGTGGACAGTTACAGAATTTTTGCAAATCAGACAAATAATCTGATTAAAAGATGACACAAAGAAATGTTTGTCGATCCAGCTACATATACTGAATCTGTATTTAATGGGTTAATTGTCCTAAAAATGTTCATATATAGTACGAGCAACAAAGATTGAAGCATGCTGGTTGTATACTTGCTTTTAATTGTATCAAAACTATCTTCCAATTGGACCTTTACCCGTAATGCGTTTGAATTTGCTGTCAAGTAGTGTATATAGTCTGTCATTTTGTCTATTTACATATATATTACAATGAGAGGTTATGTTGATTATTCCTACTCCTATCTATAGTTCGTTTCACCATATTAGTACTCTTGGCACGCTTCAATCTTTCTTAGCCGCATTGTAGTATCAAAACAAAATTTGCTAAACCCTTTATTGACTGATCTACTTGATTTTTAACCATTTCCATCCAATAGTATGGTCACAACAGGACAAAAGCGAAACACGGTACACCTAATGGACATAAGCTTTTTATTATTTGCTAGTGAACCGCTAAAAAATCAAGTCAGAGTCGCATGTGGCTTGTGCGTGCCTGAAATAGAGCAAATCATTGTAGAGTCATGTACTAGAAAATCATTCATTCCAATTGGATTTCTTTTAATTGAATTCTACTCGAAATATTCTAAGCCAATCAGATATAACATTCAATTGCTTTTTATTTATTAATTTCACATTTTGCCCTTGAATCGAATTGCGATATTTTTCTTGTGTGATATGTTTAAATTTGAAATTGTTTCTATTTCTAGTTAAAACCAAAACTTTTACAGCACATCACAGACGATAATATTTAATATAAAACAAGTACTAATAACCGGAAACGAAACCGCTTAATAGTGTCATTGCTGGACATATATCCAGAAAAATAAGAAAATATTTATCAAACATTTTGATAATTTCATTTTTATTATCTCGAAGTCAAATGCGCTTCATATATTACAGCTCCTATTAAACTAAAGGTAGTTTTAAACTTCTTTAATTGTACAGACTATATCCATAAATAAAACTATCAGAATATGAATCATATAAAGTTTTTCCAGCAAATCTGTCAATTAAAACTGGAATACATGAACTATTCTATTTTTAGAAAGATCTAATGTGATGACCAACTGTCTCTTATTAAGGTTCATTATACTCGACATCTTAATTCAATTTTTCTCTTCTGGTATGTTAGTTTGTCAGCAATTAATCAATGTGACCTAATTAACCGATGTAATTATCCTTTTGCTTTAGAGATGAGAGCGAAGCCTTTACAATTAAATTCGTGTTTTTGTAATAAATTTACGACGAGTACAGTTGTTTCAGTCATGTATGGACCAAAAAGAAAACACACCTTACGATTTTTCTTTGTCGTAAAAAAGTAATTATTTATAGAATTTCAATAAAAGCTGTATTTCCAAGAAAAAAATTATTGTTAAAAACAAGTTGAGAAAGAATACTCAATAAATTATTTATAGATGTTTTATTGATACCGTAGTGACCCTGAATGGAACACAAAAAAATCAAGATAATTTTGACGTCATCCTTGATTTGAAAGTTAAAAATTGACTTGTTTAGTAACCTGTGTCAGGATATGATCTATTTTTGTTTTCTTTGTGAAGCGTGTTGAATGAAATATGCAAACAATGCACACGTATAGAGGAGTTAATCACGAACAAAATGTAAATATATATCGGGTTTAGTAACATATTAATGTAGGTAAAAGCGTATTTTAGATATAAACAATAAACATAGGTTTTGTTATACATTCCTATAATTCACCATCAAATAAATATAATCTTTAAAGTTGTAATCTTTATAAAAACTTATTCAAATCGATATAGACTTGAAAATTATGCCGAAAATAAACACAAAGCTTTTAAGTTCAAGATGTTGGCATTTTAACTTTAAAATATATGAAAATGTAATGGAAGAAATCGTAAAATATCAGAAATATCAAAACATACAGTGGTGGACAGAGAAATAGAACCAATTAATAATAATGCAGAATATAATGATAACATCGCCACCTATTTTTGAAGTTTATAAACATGTCTACAATTGGAAGTTATCGAAACCACCACCAGATAGCTTAGAGGTGTTGAGAGAATTGCCTTCTTAGTAAGCCATGGCATTTTTTGTATAGTTATAATAATTAAGCCGCTTACTCACCCCAACAACAAACTTTCAATCGGACGACCACCACGAACAAAATTGCTGCCAAGAAATACCAAAAAGACCGATAAACATGGCGGTGGCAATATTAAGTTCTGAAGTGCTTTTCATGGTTTGGAATTAGTCCAATTTATTGGATAAAATAATGTAGACCAAAGTGAGTTTGTCATACAACATACTTCAAAATGTTATACTGCCTTACACGGGAACAAATATCTCGCGGAAATGGACATATCAAAAAGATGATGATACGAAGCATAAGTAATTTTTTTGAAAATGAGAAAAAAAATATTTAGTGTCGTAACTCTGACAATCTATCGATCTGAATCCCATAGAAAATCTATGAGAGGATTTTTAAAATTGCAGGGAGATATAGAATAAGAAATAAGTCTGAATTATGGGAGATAGTACAGAAAGAGTGGTCTGCCATTCTCACAACAAGATGCCAACGGCTTAAAATTCATGCCAAGGCGGTGTGAAGCTGTGATAATAATCTGTAACAAGCGCCAAGCTGCTAAATATTGACATCCTACAAACACAATTATTATGAAATTTCTGTTATGGCTGTACTTTTATGCCCAACACTTTTTTAATATTTTAGGACTTTTTTTTTATTGAAAAGCACTTTTTTTAATCCTGTTATTTTATTGTTGATAAATAGAATAAATATATCTAAGCTTGTTTGCTTTCGCTTTACTTTAGTTTTATTATTATTTTTTTTTTGTGAGGGCTGTTGCTTTCGCAGTATGCATCTATTCTGACGGCCATATTCATATCGGTCCAGAGGGCAAAATTGATAAAACAATTATTATTTCCTATTCAAACTCTGGCACCCACTCGTCGCTTTGGCAGACAATATAAAGCCAACACTCTCTCGAAATTTAAAAGTTCTATCCTGAGAGATTTGCGATGAGCGATAACCAGGACAGAGCATTGTGTATACAGCGTGTCCAAAGTTGAGCATTTATTATTTGTCACGTCTGTATTATTGAAATTGAATTGTAAAAAACAGAATACAGAATGTTTTAATATTGTCAAAATTTACAAAAAAAGGTGGCTGATACGGAATCTCGTATGGAACATAAGTTTTGAGAAAAACGTCTGGGGTACGTTGGGGGGATTGTCCTCCTTGGATACATAATTCACGTTATGTTCAGTTAACCAATTCCTGAGTGATTCTAGCATAATTACATGAAGCCAGATCGGGCCAGAATATTTTGTCATCATTTGGATGACGAGTATTCATGAAATTTATCGTTTTAGGTAGAATAATATTGCAATATTGTATGTGTAAAAACAATCATTGCCCTTTATTTCCGAATTGGAGAATGTTCTTTTTTCAATATTCTAATCCATTTTTAGTCAAAATTCTATCAACAGTCCCATGCACAATTTCAAATCTACGACCTAACCTGCATCCTAATAGACGTCCTAACTCGGTCTTTAGTAGATTGGATGAGTCCAATCCTTAATTGTGCGGTAAATGGTTGATAGTCCAACATTTTCGTCTCGAAAAATGTTAACAATTTCGCGTTTAGATACTCGTTCAACTAAATTATATATTAGACTTTCGTAGTTCAATCGTGTATGACATCTCGTGAAACTATTTCAGACAAATATAACATGTCACCATAGTACCTAACAAATGAGCATCTTTTCTAGCCCAGTCGTAACTAGATCGGACCATTTTTGGTAATACCTAATATTTTTCATCAAAACTTATGCTCCATACGTTATTCACTTATTAATATCATTACTTCTCTAATTTAATCAACTCTGTAGTTTAAAAATGCGAAAGTTAGCAATAGTGAATAATTACATACCTTTGGATTCGTTGTGCGTACTTTCTTCATGTTCTTTTAGTCTTCAAATTAGAACTTTCTTAATTTGGCAACATGCTAAATACTAATTTAATATTATTATTATTATATTTAAAATTCATATACAGTGTGTCTCACTCTAGACGGCACCACCCCAGTATTTTTTATATATTGTCGATTTAATTGTTTTTATATCTGATCATACCTTTCACTAAACTGTAATTTTAGACCATGTTACTTTCCCCATCACAGCAAAACGCTAGCTTACTGTGATTTAAAATAAATAGTAAAACTGAAGAAGTTATATTAGGGATTATTTTATAAAAAAATTCTGTTAATAAAAGTTGTTCAGAATCGTTTAAATAATAATTAATTTTAAGTTTAATTTTAGATTTAGCTTATTTAAATGATTCTGAACAATCTTTATTAACAGAATTCTTTTCTAAAGCAAATCCTAATATGATTTCTACAATTTTGCTGTTTATTTTAAGTGGCAGTACGCTAGCATTTTACTGTGATCGGGAAAGTAACATGCCCTAAAATTGCAGTTTAGTAAGAGGTATATTTAGAAACAAGAAATTTTTTAAATCGATAATATATTAACAAAATACTGAGGTGGTGCCGTA
>SMLS01049145.1:0-14425 GCA_004785975.1 Popillia japonica | reverse complement strand
TTAACAGTATGGCGGATTGTTTATGTTTTGTGTTTTGAGAAGAATTTTACGCTCATAATTATTTATCGTGCTGTTTGATAAAGAAGTGTTCGGTATATGTTATACCATTTTTGTTTATATATGTAAATAGTGTAGCGCGTAACGTGTATATAGTATAGGAATAAGTGTAGTCAGCGAGGTACAAACTTTTCGTGATTTAGTTTGTTATATGTATCTTATTACTAAACCTTTGTAGCTTCAATATGCATGTAATAACATACTTTTAATATTACAACTTTTGCGCTTAACTTCCGTTAAACCTTCCAATTAAATTGAATAAATAATTATATGGTATAAACAAGGGTATTATTTACAGTTGGTAGCATTTAGTTACTTTTATATATCACTACGATGAAGTTAGATACAGAATAAAGTGTTGCTAAGAAGACGGTGTGTATTTTATTCCCACCTATTCTGGAAATAAAAGTAAGCCGGCGAGGGTTACATTTCCTTTTTACAATTCAACGTTACTTTTTCAATTATCAAAATAATTACCATTTTCGCGGTTTCGCATACATTCAATTTTATTGATTTGGTCATCCTGTTAAGATGCCCCTAACATCACTGTATACTTAGAGGCTATTCAAAAATATACATAAAAGATCAAAGGTGCCGACAGAAATGTCCATACTGGTTATACTGTGGTAAAATGTTATTAACTATGTTCGATAATTTGGGCACCGACATAAGTATATACGTATACGTATACTTTTGGGAAAAACACCGACCAGAAGACCTGTATAATGAGTCAAAACTAGGGTAATCCCACTCAATTCAACAGTATTTGAGGACGTCGCAAAGTGTTAGTAAGGGCTGGATTTCCAAAGAAAAATTCTCTGAGTTGCGCAAGAAAACTTTATATGTATTACAACTTGTTCGTTCTACAAACCTTATTTCGGCATGCAAAGCTACAGATATTTTTGGTACACACCCCTGCACCATATTATTGAGTTATTGACGCTTTCCATGGCTGTAGAAAGATGAATCATTGGTATGTCGTCCATACTACGTCGTCATTCCTATCTGAACCATCATTATCGCTATTGAGTTCATCTCCAAGTCCGTTTCTAACAATATCTTCAATCCATTCTTCGATTTCGTCTACACCAATGGAATTGTTTGGTTCCATTTTTTGTAAACGACAAATTCCTTTCGAGAACTTCACCCATATTTGCTCTTTTTCAAGTAATTGTACTAAGGCCAAATCATCGTCGCTGTCGTATTGAGTCCCAATTTAACAATTTGAACCAAGAATTCTTCAGTACGCTGTGTGATAACTCATCCCAAACTTGGTTCACAAAATTATTGCATTGCGAATTGAATGGCGTTTCAAAACACATTAAATCAGAATTTACCAGATTTGATTCACTGTAAATTTGTGATTTCCAGAGAGTTTGACACTTGCAGGGCTTGTTCTTGCAAATTTGGGCCTTTTACCGGGATGTTAGAGCTCCTGGCTTGCATAAACCAATTTTTTAGGATGATTTCTAACTCCTTTTACTTTGCGGATCGTATTTTCTTTCGCCTAGTACCTTCATGAAGCGAAACAACATTATTTCGACTTTTTAAAATTGTAAATTTTACGCGCAAATGTTTTTCGACGCGGCAAAATTTTTTGATTTAAATTAGATTTATCAAACTCTTTTACTAAATCACGTTTTTTCTGTCACTGATAACGATTTCTGAGCCATTTTTTAGAGTTGCATACGTGTAAGTCAGGATCTCATAATGGAATGAAAGGAGGACTTGATGTGTATCCGTAAAACAAACAAATGGTTCTTCGTGGAAGATTGACCGAAAATTTATAGAGCTTACGTTCGCGAAACCTTTTCATACAGCTGGTATTGTTTTCCATGCAAAATTTTCCTTTAATTATTTGTCAATTTGAAAATTTGAATGGAAACTTAAGATGCGGTTTCCTAGAATCGTCGGTCGGCCGAAATCGAACGCGATTGAAATCCGTTGGAATTAGATGCATGTTTTTAAATGAAGGCGGATTCCTAGAGGCGGTCGGACGCCGAAAAAAATTTCCGTTCACATTTGTCGGTTTCGGTAATCGGTTCTATTCAGTCGATGGTTGATTTCAACCGAGAGCGGAACGGAATTTTAACACAAAATGAATAGTCAAAAACTGTCTTTTGCTGAAGAAGAACATTTAATAAATTTAATTAAAGAACAACCAGGTTTATATAATTGCAAATTAAAAAGTTATAAAGACCAAACACTGAAAAATAATATATGGAAAACTATTGCAAGTAGTTTGGGACGGTCAGGTAAGTTTAAATTATACCTACATATACAGTTAAAACATAAAAGTATGGTTGAACTGCAAAATTTTATTATACAAAGAAATACAATATTATATTAGCCTGTCGACAATGTTATCTTGCCAGGGTACTGACCCGTTTTCGCTCTTTTACTATTTTGCTTACCCAGCTATGGTGAATTCGAAACTGAAATTCCAGGGAGCGAAAGGATTCTTCCGTGGCCATATATCTGGAAATAATAAATACTTAAATACATAGATAAACAAATAAGTAAATGTTAAATATGTTATTTTAGAAGCTGACTGTAGAGCAAGATGGAAAAATATTAGAGATTACTATAAGAAGAAGCGCAACGAAGCAATGAAGAATCTAAGTACTGGGTCGGAAAGATCCGACAATGATTTTTTCCAAAAATTCAAACATTTGATTTTTCTTGAAGATACATCTATTGTACAAAGAGGGTAAAATTATTGTACAATTATAATACCTAATGTAAGTTAGCCTAATAAGTCGTATTTTAGAAGTTGTTGTAGCGTTGTAGAATCTGCACAAGAAGATAGCCAAGTATCCGAAAGTGTTCTAGAGTTGACAACGTCTCCTTTGTTACAGCCGGAAGGACCCGTACTTTCTGCAGAACAAGTACCACCGATAGAAACTACCGAATCAAGGTCAGGCAATGCACAAAATGCAAAACCAACATATCAGAAGAATGGCAGCATGAGTGAGAAAAAAATAACAAACACAAAAAAGAAAATCCGTTTATGCAAGGAAAAGGATTTTAAAGAGGAATTAAAAAAGAACCGCGAGGCAAGGGAAGCTCTTATAAAAGAATTGTGCAAACCTTCTATTCCACACAATGATCATTTACTAACCCCTGCTATTTCTACGTTTTTCCAGAGTATGGCTTTCACAGTAAGTCAATTTACTCCAGAACTACAAGCAAAAGCCAAAGTTGAAATTATGGATATCGTTAGTCGCCTTGAAATTTTGAATATTTTGGAACTGCGAAATCTGTATTTACCATCGAGATCATCCTTCGCTACACAATTTTCTTCAAAACATTTAAATACAAGCAATATTTCTCTAATATCGCCCACTATTTCTAATTTAAATTCACCAACGTATACAGATATTTCTCATTCTTATAGCCCCTCTTCCAGGCCACCTTCTCATAGTTCTAGTACATACTTGTGTTGATTCAGATTTGTCAGATGGCATAACCTTCTCCCGATAGAATGAACAAAAACACGTTCTGATACAAACTATATGTTTTAGGTTGTGTTAAATGTATTTTAATTAATTTAAATCCTTAATTTAGAAGTTAACTTTTTTGGAATTGCGTATTATACACGTTTTCTTTAGTTTTCAATAAATTTTGAAATTTTCTGTATATGAAGTGTATTTCTTAACTACACTTTGGACCATTAAAGTAGTCAATTTTATCCAGTGAACCTCAAATAAATCCGAATTGTTTTTGGTGAAAAATGACTACGTTAATGATCTAAAGTATAGGTAAATTTGTTGTGGTATAATGCTTTCATATAGGTTGGTAGTATGTATGAAGTGAAGTTGGAACAAGTAGTGGGTGCGCGCTCGATCATTCTTAGTTGTATTATATGGAGTACTGTTATATGGTTAGAAATAAATAGATATTATAAAGTATCAGAGAAGTATTATTGTATTGCTCCACTGTGAATATTAAATAAAGAAGAATTAAAACAACAAAATTATTTTCTAAAATCTAATAAATTAAAATGTTTACCTTAATGTAACGCAAAGTTTCTCCTTAGGTGATATAGGAAAACGCTGCCTGTTGTATGAATTTCTTGCAATATCAGTTTCTAAGTAAGACAGAACTGTTGCGAAAAGTTCCTTATTAACTCTAAAATATTCTCCAGATAATCGCGGCTCAATCAACAATTTAAATGTACCTTCTCTTCTTTTTAAATAAATTTCGTTTATTTTTCGTCTTTCGACAATTAAGTAAATGAAGGGCGTAATTTTCCTCTTCTGCTTCTTCTTCAAGCATAAGTAAAACGCATATTTTTCTTTTCAATACATCCTCCATGGCCAACAAACTTCGATGAACTACGATAGAAATCTTTAAAACTACACAACCTAGGACTTCATCTCCGCGACCGAATTCCACTTGGTTCCGCTTCGCTGTCGGTTCAGTCGGCCGCAACCGATAGTCATAGGAAACCGTAGCTTTACTCGTTGGGACCGAGACTGACGGAAAAACGCATTATACCCGAAAAATCCTTATAAACGGCAGCGTTATAACGAAGTTTTATTGTACATATATGGTATATATTCACTGAGAAAAAAGTTTAGTTGCCATCATTAAATATTTAATAACCATAGCAAAAATTTTTAATAAAATAGGGGACAAACATACACTTTATTAGCCTCAAATGAATTCAAGTTTCTATATTCAAATATTTGTCATAATTAACTTAAATCATTTGGATATAGTTTAATAGGCGTAGCTACACAGCGCTATTTATTACAATAAAGCATAGCTTACTGCAGCAAATATATAGATAACTTGTATAAGTACAGACAAATAGTATCACAAATATATTGTATACTTACCATAAATAAACACTTTCATAACTACTAATGCTTATTATTGTGGCATAGATAACACCAAGCACATTCATAGATACGTATTCGAATTAATAAACTCTTTCATTAAAATAGGGGAGAGTAGCAGACATTGAAACGCGACACGTGGAAAAAAGGCTTGCAATTTCATATTTCGCACTAATTTTTAATTTGCGTATGTGCAAAAATGTCGTTTAGCTTTACTGTGCACATAATAAAATTAAATATTAGCGCAAATTATAAAAATTACAAGCTTTTTTACCAATGTTATCGCCTTTCAGTGCATGTTACTCGCTTTTAGGTTGTTACAAATATAGTAAAATATGCTATTGTAAAAATATTGAGATATTATTACTAGCACTGTAAAAGTTGAATTAAATAAATGCGCGTTTCCATAATACATACCGCCTTGTGATATCCTTAACTTTTCGATTAATAAAATAAATAATAATTACTCACTTACCTAAATTAAGAAAATGCAAGCAGTTATGTACACCAGTAGAACGATTGTGAATAAGCTAAATTATTATCTTATTTCATTTGATCTTATTTCTATAGGGTTTGAATACAGAAAAGGTAAACGAAGTATCAGAAGTATGTATTTATTATAAAAATTTTAAAATATTGTTATATACTGTTTACTTCCAAGAGTACATATTAGCAAATGATCAACAAATATCACATCTGACAATAATATACATTTCAATAAATCCGTAGGTTTTACCTCATAAGCATACAAATGTTCATTATGCGATATAGTCTTTAACTCAATGTAAACGAAACGTATTTTTCTGTTTTGATTGATAAATATGTGCTCTATAATTCCAAACACAGGAATACTGATTTCCTTAACACAAATGACATCACCTATTTCATACTTCTTATCATTATAGATAATTCTCTTTTCTGTATACACTTCTTCAAAACTTTCAAATGAAATTTGTGACAAAAAACATATATGTTTGTAGTTAGGAAGTATGGAAATAACTTTCACGCGATTCTTATTACATGCAGTGATTATGTTCTGAAATCCAACGTTTTCTAAAAATCTACGACACAATTTTAATTGGTGTTTTAATGCTAATGTATAAGTAATGTTTACTCTTGATGCTACTACATTGGCGGATAGTTTAGCTTCTCTATGCTTTGATTCATACCTTAAAGTTGATAAGTAAATTAATGGTCCAGCATTTGCCATTACACGCGGATAATGTAAAAGATTATGGTGTTTTGGTTTTAGTGGTAAATTAAATAGGTGCATATACAAGTTATGGTGTTCCATGATTAGAACTTTTAGTTCATCAGTTTTATTGGTAGTTACGTTATTTGACAAAATAATGCCTAACATTTTACGAAGTACTACAAATAACTTCCAATATTTGTTATCTACAGGAATCAAGTTACCAAAAATTAAACCAGCGAATAAAACTAGAGTTTTTACTTCCGAACATGACATTTTAAGTTTCTTTTTCTTAACATTGTTTAAAGATAAAAGAGGGGGTTTGTTAAGATTTTCTTTTCCAAAATTGAAATATTTTATATAGGAGTTTAATACATCTATACTAAAAAGTTTATCAGTTATCAAAAATTTAAAAAATATTTCGGTAAAATCAAATACAGCTACACCTTCGAAAATATCGTGGGCAATATCAACTGAATAATTTTCAGTGGCATGAAATGATACTACATTATTCCACACGCATTCTTCCTTTATACCAGTAACATACGAATTTTTTAACTGTATATCGTCATTATAATTTACTCGATCACGCATTGCATGAATGTTTTCTGTTACTTGCTGTTGCAGTTGATTACGGTGGCATTTACAAAATCTACAATAACTGTTAGCCCTAAAACATTCTACAAATCCTAATGACGAATTAAGTGCCAAATTATCTCCAAGGATTAAAGCTAAACAAAAATATATTTTTATGGTTCTATCCCCACATTGAACTGATATACCGTTTGTGTATAGATCATTAATACTACTTATTAATTTTGCAAATATAGCTTTGTTTCCAAACTCTTTCAAATCGCAGCTATGAAAAAGGAGTGCCAAAAAGATATTTTCTAATTTCGATTGATAAATAACGGGAATGATCGGAATAGAAAAATATACAGCACCCAACTTGTGAATACCGGAATGGGAGCCTAGAGGATTTCCCACTTCGTATTCGTCAAAATAAAGGAATAAAGGAAAAATTATATCACTTTCATTAAATGTTTTAATTTTATTTGCCCAAAATTTCGTTTGTATTATATTTGAAACTTGTGGTTGTGATTTTAGTGTACTGATATGCTCTAACGTGTCAGACAAAATATTTGGTAATTCAAAAAACCTTTTCAAAACTAATTCCATGGGTATTAATTGGGCAAAATAATTCTTTGGCAATGCAATTGAATGGCTAATCTTGTCTAAACGCTGTCCAACAGCACTTTCGATAGGCTTAATAAAACCCTCAGATTGTTCTAGATATTTAAATCTCAAATATTCAGTGTTCAAACCTTCGAACAAGTTTCGAAATTCCGTTACACACGCATTTAAAAGTTTTATGTCCTTTTGATTAAATGAATAAACATCAGCCAGGGAATTCATACATTTACTAAAAATAGTTAGTGGTTCATCAAGTAATTTTGTAACGTTATCAATGAATTTTTGTACATCTTTTCTCGAAAGAGTAGTATCTGCGTACAGTGTACAAAGTATAGAAGTAACATTTTTACACAAAATAGTTTTAAATTCCAACAAAAGCGCTTCGCGAAAAGTACTACTACAAGGCAAATTAGAAACATCTTCCACAGGCTCAACGACTTCAGGATTTGTAGACTGTAATAACAATTTAGACTTAGAATGGATATCAGATATAAATCGCTGTTCCGTTTGTAATGAATGAGTTTTCGCGTGTTTCCTAAATGAATTTAAATTTGAAAAATTTCTAAAACAGTTTTGCTCTCCGCACTTGTAATAATCGCTACAATTATGTACTAATTTCAAATGCGTGATAAGTGATTTAGTATTTATAAAATTTAAGTGACAGTACGCACAAGTAGCCATAGTTCTTATATAGTTTCAATTTCTTGCAACTGAAACTTTATGTCGCCAATTACACAAGCCGTACTGGAGCTTTTGCTTGTTGCAGGCATTTGATAAACTATTTCTTGAATGAACAACCAAACGTGTTTGGATTCGATCGAGTATTCTAAATTTAAAGCATGGATAGATTTATACAAGAGTTCTAAACATCTTATAGCTGAATTGCAGGGATACTTGTTGTCATTAATTATAACATAAAAACTTTCAATGTTGTTTATATTCCCAACTGCAACACCAAATGGCTGGAGGGGGATGCTAAACTGTTCCAGTTTCTTCCGCCTTCTTTCCAGTACTACTTCAAGGTCAGCAAAGTTCTAAAAATATAGCACAATCTATTATAAGCGTGTGTGCAGTAATACACTGATAACTGACTACATGCTACCTTACTAATGCCCGGTTTCTGAAACGTCAAACAGCAGTTATCTGTTTGATATCTGGCAATTTAACAAGAACTATCTTTGTTAAATCGCCAGATACTGAGCAGATAACTGCTGCTTGACGTTTCAGAAACCGGGCATAAGAGTAATAGATGGCGGGTACCCAGTTATCTAGTTCTCTTTAAATTTATTAATTTTTCATTTAAGATTTATATCATATATGTTTACCTGAATATGGAAGAAGAAACTTTCTTTTACTTCTGCGCGTGTAGGCCTCCAATTGTTTTCTTTGTTCCCTCTTTTTATCGTAACTGGTGAAAATAAAAGCGGCAGAATCAGTAAAGCATGAGTTGAAATATCTGTAAAAATAATTGCAGTTTGAACAACAGTTAACTACCGTTCAAGATGTTCAGGTAGCTTATAATCAGGTGCTATTCTACACCTATATACATATTTACCTATATCGGTTACATCGGCTGTTTCAATGTTCCTCTGTCTCGCTTCTAAAATAATCGCTCTAGATACATTAGGCCACGCGGTATAAATTATATCTATTTTATCGCTGAATTCCTGGTTGAAATCAGATTCAAGCTGAAATTTAAAAAAAGGCATGCATTTTTTCCTCTATTCCCCGATGTCAATGTACATAAAATAGTAAATTTACCAATTCAAGTCCATAATGGGTTCCTAAACAGGGATATGCTTTAATAATGTGTTCCAATGTATCCTTCTTATGGATTGTCTTCCTAATCTTATATGTGCGCTCCCAGAGGCTTAGTATCTTAGGATATGGTTCCACTGCTGTCTTCAAAAAATTTAGTGCACTTTCATCATCTGGACATATTTCCAAAATAATATCCTTTTGTGATTTTAGATTTGTTTTTGTTGAACGTAGTGCAGCTCTTACATTAATGTATCTTGACCAGAGCTTTCCTCTAGCAGGTTGCCTAGTTTGGTTAGCTCTTGGAGATAGAAATGGAATGTAATAAGTATCTTGCTCTTCGTTGGGAAAAAATTTTACAATTTCATCTGCAGCCGCCATAAACTGCGGTGCACTCAAACTAAAATAAAATAAAAAATGATTGTAAGGCCAATTTTAAAGATATTCAAACTGCTACTTCATATTCAAGATATCCTTGTTGTTTGCTAACCCTAATAGTTCATTTACAACAATTTTTGCTATTTTTTGTCGCAAGTCGTTAGTAAGTTTGTTTCTGTGACCTAATGCTAGTCGGCCTTCTGGGTATTTTAGTAGCACTGCTTCGAGTCCCTAAATATAACGCCGTTTAAACAATTAACAAAGACTAATTTGTAATTATACTAACGTCAGGGAATAAACTATTCTGGGAAATCTTTCGCTTTTTTTCTTGTGGTGATATAATATTTAATGAGCTACTTTCGCTAATAATCACATGTGGAAGCGGTTGTTGTGGCGGTGGCATCAGTATATCATCCAATTCATCTACTATATACTGATCATCAGATAAAACAGTAATAGTAGATGATGAAGAAGATCCTGAAGAGGCAATTTCCTGAAAGTGGTCACTATATACCTTTATACTGGACTTCTGACTAAACAAAGAATTCATACCTGAGTGAACCATGTACGTTTATATTCTTTGTATTTATTTTTAAAAATTAGTCGCGGTCCACTTTTCTTAAACAAAATATTAATAGTTTCATCATCTAATAATTCGAAACTTTCTTCTGTAATCCCTTCATCTACATGATAAAAAATAATATTTCAGTACTAGGTAATTTAGAATGTTTATCACATTAAGTACGAATATATTTCGATATTTCCTGTATAGTTAAAATAAATATGAAAAGGTACTAAGGCGTTAGACCACCTGTGATCTACATTCGACTCTTCAAATGCTTTATAAACATTTGCTTTTATGTAACACAGACATTAGTATTATATCAAACTAAGTACATAAGTATAACATTAGTATGATTTCATCAAAAATAAGTAAGCTATCGCTTGATGTCGGCCATTTTTATATTTTATGGTCAAAACTATCATCGGTTCATATATGTATTCAGAGCAACCCCCAATCTTAGGCTAAGCGTTTGTTAAGCAATGCCAATTGATGTGATTTTCGATTAACATTATAACCTTATGGACAGATGTATAGGGTAAACCGAATGATATCTATACAATTCGGGCATTTCGAAGTTAAAATAACCCTCTATATTGTATTTTACGACTATAGCTATGCATATTAAATATCGCCCGCAACGTTAGCTTACTTGATTAATAAAAAAAGATGGGCAAATACGATAGTTTTAAGATAATATATGAACGTGCACTTACCTTCAAAAGCGCCGTAAAACTCTCCCAATCCCCAACTTTGTAACAATTTTTCCATTTCAATAGACACTACTGGACACTACCACATACATAAACGGATACGGATGATGCAATAAAATACATGCCTGCGCATTAACTAGACTTGCATTCGTTTGCGCGTACATTGCCGATATCTTACGATCCACGTATTTTCGCGGGTCTTTCCCCTAGCCAAATAAGTTAATTGCAACTAGTATTCAAATTTAATATGAATTAGCTATCCGAGTGTAATCTGGTTGATGTATAGTACGAGCAAATAAGCTGTTTAATTATCGGTACTATAATAGAATTCCTAAATAAACCGTTTCATTAGAATAATATTTTGAAGTATTTAGGATAGTAGCTCGTTTTTAAATAACTGCTTCTATTTGGGAGGATGGAACATGTTTAGTAATAACAAGTGACGATATAATTCTTACAAATAAATTACTGCCAGCAGCTCTGTTTATTTGAAACATTTTTCTCAGTGTTTCTTTATGAGTAAGTTCTCTAACGTCTTTCACAAAAAGGACTACATAATTCAAAATGCCCACATTGAGTGTTATATTAAAAGGCCTGTTCGTTTACGTTGCTGGAAGTGTTCAATATCACTTTTGTCAATATCGGTATGTTCGTTAGGAATTTAGCTGCTAACAGGTGTTTTCGACACTCGTTCGTTTGCATTCAGCAAATTGCTGTATGTCAGAAGTAGCAAGCTATACTTGCTCACGCTTCAAGTGTGTAGCAGATTTATCCGCTGAAGTGATCTATTTGCTGTTTCTAAATCTGCTACACTTGCTATTTTTGACAAAACTTACCAAAGTTAGCAATTCAAACGAATAGGCCTAAAGTGACGTTCTATTAAATTAATATAGTCAAAATATACATATAGTAATGCATAACAAGAGATTTAATATTAAATTCGTGTTTAATGTTAATAGGTTGAAGAACTATTTCGTTGAATATTTCTTACCCCATTTTATATTATACCAATTTCCTCTATGTCTTGGCTATCTCTTTTTAAAAATACTGATTTTATTTTTTACCTAAAGCGAACAGAAAAAGATTAAGATACAAGCAATTCTAAAATATTTGTTGCAAATACACATTGTATTACTGACTATAAGTTGTTTCGTATCTGCTCTATCATTGGTGCTGATTCGCTTTGTTTAAATATGAATCATTTTCTCAAATAATCTTTTGTCGTAATGACTTCCAGAAGGTAATCTTTTGCATTCTTTAAGTGGTATTTTTATTTATGTTAGTATAAAGCTACAGTAGTGTGGTTTTCTTTATGTACGCGGTAACAATTTCCATAAATTATTATTAATCTGGTACATTTTAGGTTTGTTGGAGAATGGAGATTGTTGAAAACTAATAATATCGATTAATTAAATTGTCAACAATTTTTTAGATGTGTTTAGAGTAGTAATTTATGTTTAAATTACTACTTCGGGAGTGTGTGCATATTTTTACATGCATTAAAATACTTCATAATTTCAGTATATTTATATATTCTGGTGTAGTTGAAATATAGAATATGTATGTATGTATGTACATATTTTG
Organism: Popillia japonica; assembly: GCA_004785975.1. NCBI lineage: Eukaryota > Metazoa > Arthropoda > Insecta > Coleoptera > Scarabaeidae > Popillia > Popillia japonica. Next base: position 2,143 of record SMLS01049145.1, on the reverse strand, counting down.
GTAGAGGTTTGTAATATTTTTGTTTCTAGTTCTTCTATAACCTATTCAGCAATATCAGTACATATAAGTTAACTCACTGTCTAGAATTACATAGATTTCTAAATATCTTTTAGGAAAATGCAAGTTCAAGCTTGTTTGATAAAACATTTGGCGCAAGCAGGTATGTAGGTATGTACATACATAGGTATAGTCAAAACGCAACTAACCGTATTTGTGGTATTTCTTGTTATTCATTTGTTGTATACTCACATTTAAACATACCTATCTTCCTACCTAAACAATTTTTGCGAAATGACAAATTGTTTGATAATGCAAAACTACGCTTTCTTTCCCAAAAGATCAATGGACTGTTACATATAAAACCGCTACATTATATACATATAATTATATCTGTGATTATATTTCGCTATACATACACAATGATTCTGGTTTGATTCTCTAGCATAAATAAGTGCCTATTTACTATATGTATGCATTTAAATAACTTCCGTATTGAATTTGCAAAGCCGTACTTTCAAAATGCTGATTTCAGTATATACCTAAGTATTACGAGTAAAGTTTACAAAACCGCTGCCAGTTATAAAATACGCAGGTAACACTAATAAAAAGATTTATACTGTTGCTCCTTCAGTTCCTAAATCAGTAAAAGCGTCATTTGATTTGTGCAAACGTCGATCCATATTTTGCAACTGTAAAGATATCAATCAATTAATTTATATATATATAATTGTTTGGTGCTGTTGTCAGCTGCATCGATAATAAATAAATAAATAGTTTATTAGTCGCAGCAGGTTTTTACTAATATGTATTCTGTCATTCTTAGGCTTTAGCAGTTAAAAAGGTAAAAACAAAAAGAACAGCCATATTGTGAATATAGATGTACAAATTAGATGTGCCAGTTCTATATAAATATGTATAAACATTTTCAAAATGCCTGTATTGTTTGGCGTTTCTTGAGAGCAATGATAGTTTTCTTTTCGCTTCATTTAACGTATATAAACGGCGTTGCAATCATTGCAGGAAACTTGCGGTTAGCCAATCGTCGAGTTATGTTTTTAAAAATAAATTGAAGTTGTTATCTATGATTGTTATTTTTAAACCTTCTACGACGATTTGAGCAATTTTAAATAATGTAAATGGAACAACTGTGACACACGATATTCACATTTACATCGTCGAAGCAAACTAAAAATTTAAATCATCATCATTGGTATTTTACTGGGACTAATTCGTATTATTTCCCAAGAATATACCGTCAGAAGGTTTTCGTCTCTAGCGTGGTTGACACGACCTGTTACCGTGTCCATCTAGTACCACCTAGCCACTCGTTCCTCCTGAGGAAAAATATTATATATTTTGTGCATTTATGTATGTATACTGTATAGATAAATATTACAAACCACGATACGATCGACACCCTTGCCATCATAATATGTATAATAAAAAATATACCGAGTATGATATAAGTTTTGGTTGAGAAAATAATATTAACAAACATTTTCATTCGAAATTATTTTAGATTTTTGCTCCTTCTGGTTACACTAGAACGCATAGTTCCGTTATTTGAAATAGAATTATGTATTTTATTATTTTTCTTTTATTGATGTGTACCTATTGATGAGCTATATGTAACTTTACTCTGTCTGATAACACATGAGTGTAAAATAAATCTTGAATTACATATTTTAATTTTTGTCAAAGAATTGACGGCCGCAAGCTATTACATTTCCGCATTTACACAAAATTTAAGAATGTACAGATTTAAAATTTTAGGTAATTATTTAAAAAGGTCTAAACACTAACTCAGTTTTATTATTTCCTTGATAATGACAGCATTGCTGTTGAAACGCGTTGGCAATTATGCAAGTGTTTGGTGTCCTGTGGGTGATAGTGAATTAGTGTTTTACTTCGGCACCAAGAGATCCAGTGAATCTTTGTAAAAAATTCTACTTTATCAAATGCAGTATTATAACACTTACAAAACAATAGTTGGTACTGGTCCAAAGAGCAACGATTTTGCTAGATTCCAGTAGAAACTGCTGGCGATTTAATTTTGGTGCACGTATGAGATGATTTGATTGTGTCTATGCTGGTAAGTTCTATTGTCAGCTCATTTTCCGTAAGGAATTGTTAGATATATTGT
>SMLS01049115.1:0-11025 GCA_004785975.1 Popillia japonica | reverse complement strand
AGGAGTGAGCGCTAGCACGTATGAATTCAATTGAAATAGGCGTGCTAATATGCGACAACACACAGTCTGCATAGATAGACTTGAATTTCTTGGCCGCGATCGTCCGATCATTAGGAAATCTAATCTATCGTTGAACAAAGATGCAGTAAGTTAGGTTTGCCAATACAATTGTACAGTAAAATATAGCGTATACAGGTTAGGTATCCACCGCTCGCAGGCGTTCACACGATATATTGTTATGTTATTATTGATATTGTTCATACTATCTCCTTATTCATGTCAGCAGTGTAAAATTAAAATAATAATTAAAAAAAAATTAAATTAAATAAATTAAATTAAATTAAACTTTTATATTAATTAATTAGTTAAAAAAAAAAGAAAGACTCCAGCCAACGGCGTGCACGGGGAAAAATTAAAAAATCCAGATTATAATGTGAAAAAATTTATTCATCAAAATTTATTGTAAAAACACATCACAAACACATATAACACATAATTACATCCATTTCGGCACAACAAACATGAAATTCAAGCTGGAATTACGAAAATCATTAAAAAAAAAAAATAGCAAGCAGTACATTTGGAAGTTCTGTGTGGTAGGCCTGGGAAAAAACAGAAAAACGGAAAAGGAGGGGAGTTGTTGACGAAGTTTTTTTTGACGACTGACATACAAAACAAGTCACAAGTCACGAAAACAGATTTTAACGAAAAATACATTTTAAAAGCAAGTGAAAGTTTTATAAGTGCCCATTAGACCTTCAACATCAAAATTAAACTAGTGAACGTAAAGAAAACCCGGGAAAAGAGAAACTAGATCGAAAACGGCAGGGAGGAGTTTGTAACGCACATAGGAGGATATTGGATAAGAAAAACACACACACACACACATTTAATTACATTGGGAAATTACAGGTACGGGTTGAGGGTGGTTTAGTTATATAACCATTGTAAAAAAATTTTTTATCACATTATAATCTGGTTCTTCTTAAACTGTTTATATATTTTTTATTTCGTGTCATTAGTGACACACACAACAATATATTACAAATAATTGTATATAGATATTATAAATATAGCTTAGATATATGAAAGTGGCATAAGCAATAAAATATTTATAACCCTATTTTTTACCCAAGTTTCATTCAATCCTAAATCAACCGATACAATTGGAATGCGAACAAATCGCAGTATAATGAAGGTGTAACGTCTAGAATGCGTTTCTATATATAATAAATAAAGTATTATCTTAGACTGTACATAAATGTCTTTTATTTCCTCATTCATGATTATTTCATTTAAATACGCATGTAAAGCCATAAATAGTAGCAAAACCGTGGGTGTTTACGATATTTTAACTACCAGAATTACGTTATGGTAAACCTGAATTATATTAAATCCGATAAGCATATTATATTACACACGGAAATACGGGTATTTTTAGAAGAAAACTGAATACTCAAGTAAACGACTTGAAGCAGGAAAAGTAGAAATGGAGTACCATATGCACGTATTAAATTACATTTACGTGACTGCTTGGTGGGTCCCCGAAATAAATAAAGCGTAACCACACCCCGTCCAACATATCTCGTCCTGTACTCACAATTACTCTCATTTTATTGTTCCATAAAAACAAATATTATTCCTTTTCCCATAAGTACTGGCACTTTACGTATATATGTACTAGTAAAGGTTAGTCCTATTTTTTTCTTCGTTTTGTCGACCTCTTATTGACGACGGACACTCATTAAAACGACACCTATAAAGGCCGGATTAGGTAGAGGAGTGAAGATGAAAATTGATGGTGTCGATAAAAACGGCGGCACTCTTCAATTACCAAAACGATCTGAACTCAGTCGTAAATAGTACAAAAGGTGATGGAGATAAAAGCTAGTCCACACTATGATTGCATGGGTGTGTAAGATAGTGGATTTTAGATTTTATGATGTCTTGAAACATTATAGACATTCGTAAATATACACATTTTCCATGCTTGTACTGTTGATTAACACCTTTTAGATAAAACAATGAAAAAATTAAAACAACTTTGCAGAGTTTTAAATATAATTTGTTTTATTCGTGTACACACAAAACAATAAATGTGCAAATAAATACCTGGCAATTTTAATATTAATTTTGTTATGGCCTTACTGTCTTCTTATACAAAATTAACTTTATTTAATCTTCATTTAATTCTTCATAAAACGAATTCTAATTTGGCAATTCTGAAGTTAAGCTACGTCAAAATTTAAATCGTATGTATGTATAATGTCGCACAAGAATTAAATACATACGAAATTGCAATTTACAATAATCTAATAAATAATCAAAGGTAATTGTATACGGATAGGTCCTACTAGTTCCTATTACTATTAACATTACCAAAGAAGAGCCAACCATAAACAAAAACTGTTAAAATACTTAGGTACTTGTAATAATTTACGAACTGTAGCTGTGTAGCTACTAATGAAAGCTACTTTTATCTAATAACGAATTATGCCAGCGGATATTCAATATTAAAATGTAATAATATGAGGCATGCAATGTCTTGAAAACATTTATCCAATAAATTACAACTTAAATGCTAAATTTAGCGAAATAAAACAGTAGCGTATGCATGAGAACAGATGGACCGCGTTGAACTAATTACTAATTCAAAACTTATACTTCAATCATAATAAAATGAGGTGCTATATTCTCATATACCATATTACATATACAGGATGTCTCACGGAAATCGTTCGTTAGAATTCTACGGGATTGTATCAATATGACAGTATAGAAAGTTTATAACTAAGTCAGTGTTCTCTCCATACGTAAATTATTTCCAGTGGTTTATCAGAATCACAATTATACCGGAAGTAATTCGATAGTCGTTTCAAGGAGTTCAGAATACAGTAGCAGATCACGTTACTACACATATTGTATGGTACTTCAATAGTTATGGTTACCGTTTCAATCGGATTTAATTTAGTTTTTCTTTAGTAATATGTATTCATTACAAATATTTTTATTAGCATTCCTAAGCTATTGTCATTATTGTATATTTGTTTTAATAAATCCTCTAATAAATAGTTATTATTGTCGATAGATACCATGAACAAAATGCTCTTAAAGTTAAAATAAAATTACTATCAATAACTTTGAAAAACAGCCGGAAACACCCTTGGTTGAAATATAGGAGCATGTAATATTTTTGTATCAAGTTTGATTGTTAATTTGATTCTAGAACAACATATATGAAAACAGATTAGTAAGTTTCGAAAAATATGTATATTAATTGTATTCTTTATAGACCTTTACCCAAAACGTCATTTAACTGTGAAAATTTTAAAATATTTGTATGTTATGTATATCTCAATTACGATATATGGCTATGTATTAATAGAAGATATTCAGTATTATCACTGCAGTCTAGAAATGACAAAGACTATAGGTGTTAAAATAAAGAAATAAATTTAATATAAATTTTTATTATGAATTAGTGTTATAAATTTTTCTTGGCATTTTTCTGTTATGCGACTTATGTAATTATTATTATTTATGTAATTCTTCTGTCTGATATATGACTATACAGAAAAATCCCACATGTTTAAATAGCAAGACCTAGATGGATATAGAATTTCAGTGTTCCAGCTTATTATTATGTCATCAAAAAATTCTCGAAGATATTCAAGTGTTGTCTAGTCATATGTGCGGTTGGACCATCCTGTTAGAAACACCCAGTTAGTAATTCTTCATCTGTTTGATTTATAAACAAAACGAGTATATCATTGCTATGTCGTGCAAGAGTTAAGTGTGCCTTCTAAACAAATAGGGCAATCTTATTTGACATATATATTTCAACTCGAACAACTTTTTGGAATTGTAATGATTCTGCAACAAAAACAATTGAGAACTTTCCGATTACCACAACTTCATATTCTACAAATTTATGTACCCAGAAAGATTAAAACAAGCCTCGTATGAGAAGTTAACCTTATTGAAGATGTCCTTATTGTTATTATTAGAAAGTATTAGAAAGTTTGGCATATGCCATAGGACAAGCTTGTCTTTTGGGCCATTATGGACGTGCTTGGATTTCCATCAATAACATGCCTTTGAATGATATTTCCAGGTGTACATTTAGATAGACGCCCACTTTCATTTCTTTTGCCGACACTACCAATCCCTCTGAATGACTGCAAAGAATTTCTCAAAGCATTATCAGAGGCATTATAGTCAAATACTACTTCAGGATATTTTTCATGAAGATCAGCCATGCATTCGGGAATTGTATATTGCCACCCACCATGTATATTCGAAATAACATTTCATAATCTTTGCTTTCTACTTTGTACTAGATGCCATTTTTACAACTTAATGTACCTTTGTAAAAACGTTTAAAGCTGTGGCACAAATGGTTTAAGTAGTATGTGAAAGTGGCTAAAGTAGGTACCTATTCAAAACATTTTCATTTCATAGTGCATATAATATAATTATGATTGTTTTCGATGGCTTGTTATAATTTTAAAACGTTCTACTTCAACGAACTAACCTACATACAAAATTTGAAATCACACATTAATAAATCGAGTAATATACCTCTATATAGCCAGGGCATTTATAAATTAAAAATAATATTTTGATAGTCAAGATGGTATTCATTACTGCTAGTAATGAAGTGGTTGCCTCTGTAGTGTTCGTTTCAAACCAGCAATGAATGTCATAACCATTTTCGGAGTTCATCCAACAACCTTTTACCTCATTTATGTAACATAAATAACATAAAAAAGCAATAACTTTGTGAAACAGTAGAAACATGTGTTAGAATAACAGCAGTGTATATGGCACACAACATTCTTACGCCCGCAATACTTCCATACCTACCTTCACATATATCATTTAGACAGGACAATGAATGTCTGATAAGGCGATAAAAGTCACCCTCTACAAGACGCCGGTAGCTTCCCCATGAGGAACGGCGTGTCAAAGAGTGTCTTGTGCGCTTATAAACGGAGGCATTTCGTCAAACGATAACTTCTCCTTCGGTATACATACGGCATACCGCAATAGCATAGAATAGTGCTTCTTTCTTGTTTCTAAAAAAACTTCACATAAACCCATAACGACATTCTTGTACTATTAAGGGAATGTCCCGACATTTATTCTACTGGCTTAACTCGATAAAGCAATAAATGTTAACTCAAGACCGACAGAGTTTAAAAATTCCGACAAATAGAAGACAGAGAAATTTCCCATTGGAATTTAAATATATGTATATCGTTCTACATGTCACGTCGAGTAGAAACTCCTCTTGGCATTTAAATTTCAGGTATAACAATTTAACTTATATTTGTCAAACAAAATGTTCCTTCAAATAATGTACAAAAAATACAAAGCGAAGGACATTAAATAGAGATTACAATACTTTGTAATTTTTTTATGCATGTTTCCTCTATATTCGACATAAAACGAAAGCAATTGCACTAGAATTGTGTCTAATATTATATTATTCATATTATGAATAATTAATATACTAATTGGCAAATATAACTTAGGTTTTATTACCGTCCTTATATTTTCTGCAAGTAGTTGTCATTGTATCTTTGTAATACTAATTCATATTGACACAACCAAATCTTGCATAACATTACATTCATTACCATATTTTAAATAAAGCATTCAACAAGCAACAAGGAGGTGTAAATGGAAAGAAAAAATAGCGCAACTCTAATAAATTATGCAAACGAATATAAAACAATTGCTACTGTTTTGTCTTGTAACCGAACAAAAGTGCATGCTTCTCGTTACTAAATTTACTAGCAATTCATTTGAAAAGTAAGCCTTGATAAAGTAAGTTTTTTTCATTCCTCTTGAAATTGCTGTTGCAGATTCTTCTAACTTTGTTCTAGATTGTTTCGCAAAATAACAATCAAAAATTGCAGAAAAAATTAGCCGTTTTTTTGGTCAGCCCCTTCCTTTTTCGAAATTCGATATTTGTTATTCTTTACATTGTTCTAAACTTTCCTTCTCTCATCTTTACGAAAAAAAAAGAATTTTCGCTGAAAGGAGGAACTTTTTCGAAAATCATAATAGTTGTAATGAGCAAGTATTTGGGGAATTAACAGGAATAAATAAAGTTCAGTCAGTCAGTTAAAAAAAAGTAAAAATCAATATATAAACAGTAATAGCAATAAGAGCAATACCTCTCTAATAAAACGGTAAGTCCAAGCCAATGATATTCGTTAGAAGTGAGTTGAAAAGCGGATTCACTCCTCGCCTGCAAGAATTTGTTGGGTTGAGGAAAACAAATTGAATTTCCGGTTTTGAATCTTTTTTAAGGTTGTTCTAGGTTTCCTCTATATTGTTTCAAGGCTTTATAAAATACTTTCTTGGTTACCTTTTTATAGTCTCACAAACACAACTTCCAATATTAGCTTCTCCGTGGAGAAAAATCTCAGAGAGTTCTACTAACAAATGCGTCAGTTGATGAGTTATAAATACGCCACCAAGTTTAAGAAACTGCTACGAACTACTAAGTTCCTAAGTTGTTCGAGTCCTCTACTTCTTTTAGCTATTATGAGAGATTTAATTGTGGCAACGCTAGGATAACAGAGTAAAATCGACACCAGGTAAATGTTAACGGCTGCGTAAATACCCCAATTCTAAGAACGAATTAACAAACGTCCGTTGGCATTAGAATAGCTCTTAATCTGTAGAAAGGAAGCATTAACGCAGCAAAATATATAGAAATACTGACACAAGGACTCTTACCAATATTTGAGAATGCCATGGTTTCAAAAGAAAATGCCATTTTTAGGAAAGATGGAGCACCCTGCCACAAAGCAAGAACGACAACAACCTGGAAGAACGAATAGAAAATTGGAATTTTACCATGATCAAGACAATCACGGGACATGAATCCAACTGAGAATGTATGGCACATACTTCAACAAAATATATGACAAAACGACGCCGAAAACCTAGTAATAAAAATGAACTTGCGGCTACTGTTACAGAAGAATAGACCATTAATAATTGAATAGATTCCATGCCACAACGAGTTTCAATACTTCACGGCAGTAAAGATAGGTCGCCTAAATATTAAGTACATTTAATAATTTCAAAATATTTTGTGTATATAACTAGAATAAATCTTTTGATTAGTACGTGTTACCCTAATGAAAAAGAACTTCTACGAATAGCTACGTTCATCACACTATCACTTTTCTTTGTGCTTCCCAGCACCATACGCTTGATCTCCACATGTTGACAACTTAATTACTGTTTGTAAATTATGTACATTCTTTATCCTCCACCTCGTTATTATATATTACATAATAAAACGCAAATGCAGCAACGATATAGCGTAGAGATTTTATGCTTACAAATATGACGTTTGGAAGCATCTTGGCAACAGCCGCGTATGCTAGAGTTGCTCTGAACGCCACCACTAATTTTGCTTTTATAATTTTTGAGAAAATTCTGAAGCTTCTGAAAAACAGCATTATTTAAAGTTCCGACGTTACCGCTGTATCGATGGAACTATACGACGGCAACAATAGCAAAAATTGATCAAATAAACAGGTCAGTAGTTTCAGTAAGTTGTTATAGGAACTAAATCAGTCGATAATATCATGTTAGATATAGTCCACAATCTTGTGGAAAGTAGTTCAAATGTATTAAAATGAACAAAAACAATTTCATAGCACTTCGAGTGTTGGTCTTGTCCTCACTTTTTTAGATTATTACATTTTGCTATAATTTTTTTAGTAGCGTTTTATACTCTACGTCTACAGGTAGACTTAATACTAACTTATGTATATTGCAATGCGTAGTAAATGTCGTTTATCGTAGAATAATAGAAGTGAGTAACAATCTGTTCATCATACGAATACATAAGTATATGCTGTGGAATTGTTGACAAATCAGTTCGTTAATTATATGAAGTTCAAAAATCTCCACACCAAAAAGGATGTAAAGCCCAGTTTGATTACACAGGATGTTTAATACTATTTTGTCGTACTAAGTCTTGCAGAAAACGCAATTACTTATAGACACCGTAAGTGTTACTGTATTAGCTAATAAATGAATAAACAATTCTATGGCATGTATGTATGTATGGTCAAAAAAGTTTGTAATATGTTTCACATAGATATACTTTATTGCATTTGATTGATTTATAACAATTTGTTTGTGTTATAAAATAACTTAATTTAATTCGCAGCTCTTGACTTAAATAAATGACTCAGAGAGAATACTTAAGTACTACAAAAGTAGACAAGGTAGTAGGCACTACATAAAGTTATCCTTTTAGTGGTGTATATACATGCATTCATATGTAACCCAAAACCAATAAATAACATCTCGATGCAATACGTTTTATACTGCCTTGTCGGTTTTACAACAGCAACAACAAAAATTACTACTTATCTCGAATGTAGTACATATGTAAGCTAGACAAATTTACTACAGTAACAACACTTACATCCATCACACCTACAACTCAACAGGTAAGCTCAGAGAATCGGATCATACAAAGTATTTATTAAAGATAGGTCTCTCATTGGAATGCCATGTCTGTAAATGATGCGATGATTCTGTAGTATACACACAAAATATATATACCCAACAATACTGATTCCTTATCAATACTACTTTATATGTTCGCAGCAGCATTCTTATTGAACATTTTCGACGACATAAACACGAACATCGCTTACGAAAATTACAGGACAACGGCGATAAATTCAGTAGCATAAGATGCCCTCGGGTGAATATTTCGCATCTCGTTATTTTATTACAGTGTTGAGCGCGAAAATCATCGACAGGTATATTGAATTTATAAAATCAGTGTATATAATTACGTACACTGAGACGTTTAATGTGGTAAATAGAAATTGTATAATATTTAAGGAAAATTATCAGCGCTATATGCCATATTGCGGCATACCTGTTTTCGACATAAACCGTTGTTACTACCAGAAAAGATATATAAACCTTCAATTATAATGCATGTACATACATTCTGACGTTAACAATGCTAGTTAACCGAATGATGCATTTTTTTGAGTGATTATTGATAATACTTATTGTTAGTTTGACCAAGATTATGTTTGCGTATCAATGGATAATCCATCACGGCAAGTAAACTTGTTTTGTTTTGTAGAGGGTATTGTAATTATAACACTAATAGAAATTGGTTACAATAAGGCGAACTTAGTTTTATTAATATACATATATGTACAGGTAAATCGCCGTAGCGTGGCGAGAGCAGGGGATGCGCAGTGGTTTAAAGGTGACCTCCAATTCAAATAGCGGCAGTGGTGTGCATTATGAGAAATACATAATTTCTAGAAATGATAATTGCATTTCTATATCGTGAAAATACTTTCGTTACAATTATGTATATCTAAGATAAATATATAATAATAGCTAATCATCTAAAGAAACAAATAAATGTTATAACTTCTAATATGCAAATAGTATATTAATGACAGATATCTAATAAACATAATCATAAATTCTTCTAAATTTTAATAGGTTCTTAATTAAGGTAGTTATGCGTATGGATAATACTGGGTATATATTTGCCAGGTGCTGCAATCTTCTGACGTAGTTTTAATGTAACTTAAAACAAAGTTTTAAGTAGCCAAGCTCGTAAAATTGTTTTTAAAGTGTTTAAGTATTTTTGCGAAGTTGAGGTAGAGAAGACTTGCGTAGAAGTTAAAAGTTTAGTGAACAAGGCAACTGGAATAACAGTGAGGACTATTGAGCAAATAATCAAGAAAGGAAACGGTCAACCAGAGGATATTCACAAGCCCTTATTTTCCACGCCGAATAAAAGACGTAATCGTAAACGATTACGCTGAAAATATAACAACTATTTTGAGTTTTCTTCGCTCGTATAGCAAATTTTATGTTACGCCTATGCTGATAACAACTAACGCTTTCTCGCCGACCTTGCCCGAATACACAATCGGGATGCGCCGGCTCTCGCCATCCTAGAACGATTGGACTGTAGGTAATGCCAGATAATCTAGTTTTCCAAAAAGCTTGTGTAAAATAAATGTTATAAGAATTTAATTGAGATTTTCATACTTTTACTCATGATGGAAATCATCTCTGCATAGCGAGAGAGAAACTACAGATTTTGTGATCATACTATCCCTTGTGATTTGAATTACATTTGCTTTGACCTCAAAACAAGTAACACTATTTTGTTGAGGATGGGAGTTGTTCAAGAAATAACTTAATTCACAGTCGAAGTAACCAATATCTGAATATGTAAATAATAATGTTTTCCTATATAAACGGAATCCTTATAATTAGAAATCAGTATGATAATCACTTGGCAAGTGCTAATCACAAATGCATTAAGTCTATAATGATTCAAAAACAATTAAGTAAATCTTCTTTTGAGTTTTAATGTAACAATCTACAAATCTTAAAATCATCAAGAACTATTCCACCAATTGAAAAAATTATGCTGTAAATTTCTTGACGTACTTCTGAGTTGCCATTTCTAGACCCAAATAAAATTATTAAAATAGTAAGTACAAATGCCAGGTATGTATATTATAGGATGTGGCAAAACAATTGCAAAGAGGTTTAGGCGCCAAAAAACAAATCAATCGAAACATGAGAAGTTGAAGAAAATCAGACGGACTGTTAAAAACAAGCTGAAGGGCATATTCAGAAAGACGGATTATGAAACCCACATTGGGACTGTTCAAGGTTGAAGAAAATATATACCGATATACAGTATGTTTACGGCCATCCCAATCATCTAAGAAAGAGACAGACAACGATAGGAGGATCTACTTGTCGACAACATGTCGAAGGTCCATGCAGTGGAGATGGTGATGGATACTGCAAAACACTATAAGGGCAAATGGTGTTCTCTGGTAACGATCGACGTTAAAAACGCCTTCAGTACCGCCTGTCATAGTATTATTATAAAAGAGCTTCGAGACAGAAATATATCTACATACTTAGTAAACGTTATATCGAGTTACCTGACGAATAGAAAGATTATGATAGGGC
>SMLS01049107.1:0-11315 GCA_004785975.1 Popillia japonica | reverse complement strand
TTCTGTTCCTTGTTGTGTAATTATTTTTACAGTGGCAAAATAACGAAAAATTTTATCTGGCGTGGAATAGGCTCTCAAACGATTTTCATAATCTATTATCTACTTGAATAAATTCTATGGATTAATCTACAAGTAATATGCGTAATACATTATTATACCTTGCGATCTCGAAAACCAATTTTTTCTTTCTTTGGTTTCTTCGTATTTCCATCCTCTTCAAACTTAGATTCACCTGATTTGAGTTTGTGGCCATCAGAAGATGATTCTGAGCAAGCATCTACTGATGGAAATACCTTCCTGTATATCCTAATGAAAGAAACCTTACATAAGAAAGTGCTAGTTAATAAACTAAAACCTTCAATACCATTTATAATTTAAATTTGGTGCCACAAAGAGTACAAGTAGAAGTGAGAACCAAAGTTTTGATGCGAAGGGTGTATCTTGTTTTTTGTGACCAAAATTCTTGAACGTTCGTTGCTGATAATTATTTGAATTGTACTTGATGGTTAAAATGGCAGGAATATGCGTACTTTTCGTAGCATATAGTCTATATATTTGAACCGGCTTTAATAACCTAAATAACATCTTCTGCGTATTTTGTATATTAGTTTGATTATTCGTATAATGGATTTAAAATAAACAACGTTGGAAATAATGCATCTTAAAATATTTCACATGCCTGAAATATCGGAAAATTAGGTTGACACTTGACAGTTGTTAACACCTGACACTTTTCTTGTCACTGCGAGGTGGCGTGAGTGTAGTACCACAGAATAAACCACAAAAGGGCAATAACGTCAAATCCTTTGTTCTTTCAGGTAATGATTTAGATGACCTCTAATACACTCCGCCATGACTTGAATATGTTTGGCACCATTTGGCACGAATTTCACTGTATTTGTCCCAAAAAAATTCTATGATTCTAATCATACGCGCATACGCAAAGTAAGTTTCAAGTCTATTTAACAAATGTCCGCACGAACGTTAAATAATAAAAATGTTCAAAAAACAAATAGATTATCTACGTAAAGATTCCGCTATTGCGTAAAGTTGAAAATAAATTTAAAAAAGGGTTTTAATTATCTGACGAATTATTACAAACATTATTATTACAACTTCCGGGAATCGTGATGACTCATAATTGTCCTTTCTGCATTATTCTGTGGTAGTACTTTGGTGTAGTACTGGCACAGAATATCAAACAAACACAATTTGCACTCCTTGTCGGCGCTTTTGATCTTTTTAAGACAGATTCAGTGACCTTCAGGCTCACGGGGGGTCCACTAATATACCCATGGTCAAAATTTTTAATAGTTCCAACCTACACCTGCTTCAGCGCTACCAGCTGTGAACCTAATTTCACATTTGTTCTCATAGAATGTATAAGGTATTGACAAACAGTTTTGACGTTTGCATGTCAAAACGCGTTGATACAACATCAAGCATCATAAAAATACGAAATGACAGCGTTTTTAAATCTTAAGAAAAAACTTGTTTTGTAGAAGAATTAAATTTGCTGTTAAAGCTTTATAACTGTTGGTTTAAGAGAGTAGGGACTGAAAGTCTACAACATGGATGTAACCAACGTGAATTGGAACTGATTGGAACTACAGATTTTGTGATATCCGCTTCAGCAGTTTTTCAATGATTGACTCCTTGCGCAAAGCAGGCAGAACAGGCAAGAAGTGTTCCAACAACATTGCTAGTATGTTATAAATTAAAGTTCAATATGTTCAATGATATGTGAGAACGATGGCGTAGTAAACAGATATGCAAATAATGGACTCTTCCTTTGCTACACGAGTTTGAATTTATTTGGAAGAATTGTATCGACAATACGGTGAATTGCCATTATTATTCAATCTTTGGTAGATAATAGCAATCATCGGCTTGTCAATCTAGTTGACAGTTGATTATGAAGCTTAGGCGTACTGAAAATATTAATTGAACACTTTGCATGTTTGTAGCGCAATGTAAAGTTCTCTGTAAATCTGTAGCTATATATGCTAATATGCTTACAAATTTACAGATAATTTTACAGGCGCTACAAATATCTGTAGAATCCTATCTTCGTTTAAAATTTTTAAAAAGCCCGCGTTTGAATGTTATTTCTAAACTACACCTGTACTGGCGCTGATGACAAGATGGCAAATTACGCTGCGCACTAAAGATGCGCGTACTTTCCCGCCTAGAGGAGTGCAATTTCTGTTGTGTGATATTCTGTGGTACTGGTGTAGTACATCTAAAAATGGAGCCAACATTTGAATTCCATTATGATTTAAATAGATTCTGTCATAGAATTAAAAAGTAAAACATATATATAATTTTTAGTTCTAGAAACACTGAAACATATGCAGGTGTTCAGATCTTTTGAATACCTTGGAATAGTCTCGTCGGTCTCGTCGTCGTCTTAAGCCATTTTATACAAACATGCATGTATCTTGCCGTGATCTTGCCAAGAACTGAAAAAAATGTTTATAGTTTCCACAGCTTTCGCATTGTGACTATAATTACAGTACAATAAATATTGTAAATACATAGTCCTCCTATCTATTATTATATGTATAAAAGTTGATCGATTGGTTAGACCGAAAGAATCATCAAATCCGAAAAACAATCGGAATAGCAGGGAATAGTTTCGGAACTGTTATCTGTGCTGTTGCTTGAATCACGTGTGAATGCACGTCATGTTTAAAAGAACCGATATGGAACCGATGAAATGTCAAATCTACTGTCAAAATTGATTGCAGGTTATGATAATGTTTTTATTCTGAAGTACAGTGGATTTCTTTATAATTATTAATAATGGCAACAAATTCGGAAGATAATCAGTCGGAAAGTGTTATGGATTCGCCTAAAAGAGGAAAGTTATTCTTGCTATTTTAATAAAATTAAATTAATTTCCAGAAATTATAGGACCTACACTATCAACTTCCACTTCAAGTTTTGAAGCGCTAGATCCTCATGATCCTAATTTGAGTCGATTAGCCACTACTATGTTTAATAAAACTGCTGACTATTTATATGGTGAACTTACTGCAACTTTAGAAGATTACCGATTACTAGAGAATATGAACAATGCAACAATTACTAAATACTCAGATATGAAACACATTGCCAGCAATATTGCAAAAAATATGAATGATTTAAAGGGGAAATGTAATTTTTTTTATTGTTTACTTTTTTTTGTATAATATGTACTACTATTTTTAGACGACACATTACAGCCATATCTTGACCAAATAGATCAAATTGAGGATAGTGTTGTAAAACTAGAGCAAGCGGCATATAAATTGGATGCATATTCTAAACGTCTAGAAGCAAAATTTAAAAATTTAGAGAAACGATAAATGTGATCGATAATGTATAAATTAGTTTATAAGTATTATATTTTTGTTTCAAATTAACTATGATACTTTTCTTTTATAGTTCTTAATCTGGTAAGATCAATATGATCTTCGAATTTTTGAACCGGCTCACGACATTGTAAAGTTTCACCAGGATGTGCTCTGTAACATTTCTCAACTTCACGTTTTAGACGATCATTGCCCTTCATCGTGTCAAGGCGTTGCTCAAGACGCCGGCACAACTCATTAAAACCTTCAAAAGAGAGACTATATGCACTTGTATGTAGATCTTCAATACATTGTATCTTTTCCATCCATTCTCGTTCCTTTATATCATGCACTTGATGCTCTTGTTGCTGGACTTCAGGTAAAACCCCTGCAGAATTGATTAGATTAACTTACTTTTATAAACCATATTGAGTTATTAATATTTATATGTCTTGGTTATAATATATTTTAGTTTTACAAATTCTGTATATTTTCTGTACCTTCTGTCAGTTTTAATACTAATGGCTCTGAGAAAGTAAATACACTAGCTTCACTTGCTGCTGGACACTGCTCACAGCTAATTGTGCTGCCCATTTTAAATCGCTATAATTTTTCATTAAATCCAAATAGTATATTTTAAACTGATTATTCAAATATGGCCAGAATAAAATATAGAAGATATTAGTAATTTACTAAATTCATATTTTGAAAAGAAAAACTGAGAAAAACTATGATTTATAAATGACACAAAATACACATGAAATACACATTGCATGCAAATCTCCATTGGTTAAGATAATGGATTTCATAATCATGGTTACAAGGATTACAAATACAAAAAGTGAACAGAAATATTCAGTACTTTTTAAAGGTAAGTAATCGTCTATCCTTGTATACGCTATGCATACTACTCCAGTTTTTGAGAATAATAAATGTGAACATTTTGCTTTGATGCTGTTATAAAAAAATCAATACAAACAAATGTTGAGAATTTTCATATAATAGTTATTTAAATTCTAAGTTCTGACAGATTTCTTGTAAGTTTAACAAGGTATGTGAATGACCGAGGCAAAACCGATATATTTGTATCCTCTTATAAGCGCTAACTTGCAAATTATGTTGGCACCAATTATATAAAAGCTTTTGCATCTTGTAACGTAAATAACCCTTTCCTTACGAAGAAAACATATTTCAGTGGAATGGATTCCTTTAAGGGAAGTATAGATAACAAGGCTGGCCCAAAACTAAATGGTTCTTGCACGGTATTTAGTGTGTCTTGATTATGTTGCTCATAGGACTAACGTCATCGCCAACACCGCCCTAAAGCGATTGCCGCCATTTGCTGTATGGGTCGTCGTTGTCATCCAGAATGCCGTATTGATGATCCCAAAACCAGGCTGATCGGTCGACTTCCCGCTACTTCGTTTTACGGAGGTGCGCAATGTTTTGGAGGGGCGAGATTCTACCCGAGTCTTATTTCTAGACTATGCTCATGCCTTTGATTCGGTGTGGCATGACGGTTTCTATTTAAGACAAGGCATTTTGGCATCAACTCGAACCCGATAGCTATTGTTCACTCCTACCTGTTGAATAGTACATACATACAGGCACATAGGGACTGGTGTCCCGCAAGGTTCATTGCAAGGTCCAGAACTATTTATTCTGTTTATCTCGGATCTGCCACGTTTGCGGCACACTAACTTGGCAATTTACGTGGATGACGGCTGTATTTCGTGGCATTAGAATAACAAAGTTGTATGTGTGACTACACCATTTTCGGAGATAATTAAAAAGTTATTTGATTACGGTGAGATAGAACTATGCAGCACCAAGATTATGGTTACTTGCCAATTGAGGTCTTTAGTAGTTGCCCTATTAGATAGTTAAAAAAATACAGATTTCTAACATGTAAAAATTTCATTTTACGTTAAAAATGCAGATAGAACTTTATTATTCCAATGCCACGATTTACTACCTCGAGAGACAACGCACTGTCGGTCGTGGAATAGTCTAATGGTGCCTTCCGATAAATCGAACGAAGGGCGAGGCAACGCGTTTCTCTAGCAGACGAAAACCTGCTCTCACCATCATTGCCATCGTAGGTGAGCGGTCATGACGCAGC
The DNA here is from genome assembly GCA_004785975.1 of Popillia japonica. NCBI lineage: Eukaryota > Metazoa > Arthropoda > Insecta > Coleoptera > Scarabaeidae > Popillia > Popillia japonica. The sequence continues at coordinate 5,858 of SMLS01049107.1, read as the reverse complement.
CAAGTACGACGGTATCTTGGAGGCTTGGAGTAACTATTGATATGCCGTCAGCACGGATATAACAACAATTTTTTTACGCACGAGGCCTGACTTATACGCCCTTACATGCAACAGGATCTCTTTGAGTTTGAAAATCACACTGCTGACTTGGCGTTTCTTCGATCGATACTTATCTACGGTGTCCTAACTTGGTACAGTGCCAGCATCCTTGTGTTGCAACTATGCGAGTTCTTGCCAATGCCTAACAACCTCGGAATAGAAGAGCCTCACAAGAGCTCACAAAGAAGAACGGGACTCCCCACATCTCTAATTAGTGATAGGAATGTTAACGGACCAACGGCCTACCCTTGGAAAAATGGAGGTCCTTTGGTTACGTTGAATGAAAGCAAAGCGACTACCGGCTGATAAAATAAATATTATTGACCGTTTCGAGAGGCAGCGTATAGCTGGTAGCGAGGGAATATAGTGGTTGGGGTGGGAGAAGGAGATATGTCCTGGAATAGCAGCAGATATTGTCATTTTTAGTGTGCGCAATGGCTGAAGGGCCTAGAAACTTGTGTCAAGACATGTCTCGCAATCTTCAATGAGATCTTCAGTCATCGTCAGGTGCAGTAAATAGTAATAGTAAATGCAAGTATTGGTCTGAAAACAACCCTCAGAAATTCCATTCCAGTTTTTAGTTTTGGTAGAATTGAATCGTTTTTTTTTTTTTAAGAAAATGGGAAAAGTTTTATTGTAAACATCAATCGGTTCTGTACCATGCTCCGTGACGTCCTACAGCGAAAGCTAGGCGAACTGTTTTGCAAATGTATAGTTCCTCTCTGCGTGGTAAATATTGAGTGGTCACCGTGTCCATCAGAGTTGCGGCTATTTCAAGTCAAAGGTATATCAACATCGTCCTTAAACTTTAGAACCTGTCAAGGAAAGTTGAAGCAGTGATTGCTTCAACTTTCCTTCAGTCAGTCGGTCGTGTCGGTCGAGTCATGTCGGGCGTGATGCCCGACATGACTCGGAAAATAATGAACAACTTTAGAGAATGCCTCAACCAATGCGTCAACAATGTAGGCGGTTATTTGAGTGTAGTATTTTTAAAGCACATAATGCGTATTTTTAGGTTAATTTAATTGCCAAGTATTGTACTTCAGATCCTTTTCTCTTGAGAATGCGTAGTGATGACGGCAAACTTTCAACAGTATTTTATTTCTCTCTTCGAGAACTTTAAAATGAGTATGAACATGATAGATATACGAGCAACTTTTCTTTCAAATCCTTTTTTTCTGTTGATAACGTAGTAATAGAGTATGTATTGTAGGTGCGTCTAGCGTGTGTGATTGTTGCATAATTTCAACCAATTTACTTTTATAAATGCATTCCATTAGGTAATTTTAGTGATTATCAAATTCCTATTGGCTGGATGAGAGTTTGAGTGAGCAACGAATGCTATCGATTTAGGAAGAAATAAAGAGAATAATAGATATTTTCAGAGATATTTTTACTAAAATTGTTTCTTAGATTGGAATCACTAATGAGACTTTACAGCTTAGTAAATAAAGAATTGGAAACAGAAAATACAGCAGGAACAGAATGTAAACACAAAATATGATGATCTGTACATTATATTGTAAATTGCGAACTATAATAGACCTTTATAGTAAAATATAATGATTGTATTATGCTTTTTGGCCACTCGAATAATTTATAATTTGTTGAACTTTCTCCTTGAGAGCGGCTTGCTTGCGTTCAATGTTTTTCTTCATCTTGCCCAATTCTTCCAATTCCGGCGTATCACTTTCATTTTCATCGCTAGATCCCGACCATTGTTTTGCTTTGCTTTCGACGATGGTTGAGAGCTGAGACTTCATAAGTTTAATCTTAGCAGATGCTCCTGGAAAGCTACGGTTTGCACTCACTTTTGGCGGCTGAGGTCTTACCATTTGTGGTCTCTTTACAGCGTAATCCCTGTAAAGTTTCAGAATATTTAGTACTGTTCACAATAGTAATACTATTTAAACAATGTACTATACACCTATTTATTCAAGATTTAAAACTTGCCCTTTCTCTATTTCCTTAATTACTTCCTCTTCTCCGTCACTGAGTACTCTATATTTTCCAGTTCTTTCGTTTTCTACTTCTCTGAAATACAGTACGTATGTACATATAAGAGTATAAGCAATATAACATTTATTTAAAAAATTTTCATATTGGTATAGCATTGAAGCTATTAAAAAACTTCGGGACCTTTCATTTGACAAAAAAGTTGAAAATTCATTAGAAAATATTAGTATCATTAATGAATATTGAGTCATAATTTTTAGTTTTATTTGTTAAATTTTAACATCTACCTTAATCGTTTACTCAATTTTCCTATAATTCTCTTCATATTGGTCATGTTATCTTGTTGTTCAGTAGGATTTTGACCCTTTAGATTCCTTAAAGCTTTCAATTCGATGTCTTTCATTCTCACCATAGTATCCAAAGCTTGTTTGTCCTCCTGCAGCGATCGTATTTCTTCTTTTAAAGCTTCTTCTCGTTGTGCATTTACTGACCAAGTATATTCGCGCTTTCTGATCATTTCTTTGAGAAGCTGCAAGTTATCATGAGCGTCAGATAGTTCTGAACGCTTAATAGCGATCATAGAATCTGTTTGGAGGACGTTGCCGTGGTATTTTGTAAGACTCTCTTTGTCGCATGTCACGACATTTATCGTACCGGTGGCTTTTGATACGAAACTTCCCGTATTCCAAGATGTCGTTTGGCTTGCCTGTTCGCAAATGTCTGCGAAAGATCTGCTTTTGGATTCCTGTTGCTTCATAGTTAAGTAAACTTCTTTAAGCTTTTCGAAATTTTTTTGATTGTCTTGGATAAATTTTAGTTTTTTCTGATATATTGCACATTTTGTTTTTTCATGCATAAGTCTGGGAAAGTAAAATAATTTTCTTAGATTACGAGTAATTGTGAAAATAATTAGAATTTCCTAAATAAGAAAACTGTATCTACATTTCAGGTTACTTTAGTACTTACTGGGCTACTGGGTCACTGCTCCAAAAGATTTTATTTTTTACAAAAGTAAATCGCTTGTTGAAATGTATTTGTCTAAACAGCAACAACACAAGACATCGAACATGACTTTTATTCATAACTTAAAGACATAATCTGCGTGCTGCAATAGTTCTTCAGCAGCTTGAACAACAATGATAAAATAGTATGTTCAGTTAGGTCCTTTAAAGTAAATCTTAGTTTTGTGGAACAAATTACTAAGTCTATGATTGCCATAATTAAATATGGTTTAGGAACAATTCATTGGTTCTATACAGCACAAGACACACCAAAATACTTGGAAGTTACTTTGGATAGAACACTCTCCTACAAAAAACATTGTCTTAATAACAGGAAGAACGTAACTGTCACCAACAACCTAATTATACAGAAACTTGCCGGAAGTAAATGGGGCGCAAAACCACAGGTTCTGAAGACTTCAGCACTGGTTTTCTATTATTCCACTGGAGAATATGCAAGTCCTGTCTGGTGTAGATCCAAAACAGGTCGATGGCGGTCTAACCGAAATGTGCAGAATTGTAACCGGATGCATGAAAAGTTCAAGCGAACATATGATGAACCTATATGGAAGCGTACAATTAGAGAGAAGACTCTCCCTCTAAAGGATCCCCTCCCAGCAGGATTCAACCTTGACCGGATAACTCTGGGCATAATAAAAACTGGAGTCGCCCCAGTAAAAACAAGCACTTACTTACTTAAATGGATGGTCCTGGGAAACCAACAATGCCAACGTTGTTGACGTGGCCCGCTATTGGGCTGGAGGACTTTGAATGACGATCCGGACTCGAAAAAATAAAGTAAGTAAGCAGAAGCCAACAGTACAGAATGGCTAGGTAGCATTGTTGAAAGGGGAATGCAAAGACAGATGAACTGGCAAATCCCGGAGCAAATATGCATTTTGTTTAACTGTAATCTTTTGTTGATGTATCGAAACGTTAACTTCGGAAAGATATTCAGTAATGAAAGGCAAAGAAATCAATAGCCAGATATAGCCAAGCAAAATATGTGTAAAGTTCTCGGTAAATAATAACAAGAATCTACTTTATATTGGAGTTAGCGATCCGGACGTCTACGAGCTTTCTAACTGCCGATTCCTTGATGAGCAAAATACATCATGACATACGGAGGTTGATTTAGTAACGACAAGACTGTAACTGCGAAGAAGTCTGATTAAGGTTTCAGCTTTTTGGAAAAGCGATTCTAATTCGAGAAGCCGATCAACGCCATGATACCTAAATTGATCTTAAGATTCACTCGGACATCTGACCTACAGTAGCCTTGTAAAACTAGGGAAAATCAGGTCCTTAAACTTAAACCATTTGAAGGTCATGTTAAGTCGCAGTTATGGACCAAAATACTGATTGAATCATGTTGTATGTCTTGCAAATAAAACAATATCCTGAATTAATATTAATTTTTAATTATGTATGTATACATATTTTTAAATTTTGTACTTTTTGAAATACTACTATTTACTTCAATGAATATAGATACAGATTTGACACTTACTGGTTATTGAGTCGATCATTCTCCGCACGTAAGTTATTGTAACGTTTTTCAGCTTCGTACCATTCATGTTCCAGTACTTTTAGCTTATTGAAGAATTCGTCTAGAGCACCTGGTTTGCTGTTTAGATTGCCTGCGAGACGACCAGCTGCGCTGGCCAGGTCGAACAGATCGATCGAATTGCCTGTATTCCATTCTGATTCACCGTCGTCGTACGATTCACGAATTGGCCTTTGCGGATTAGGTTCTACATCTAAATTTTGCATCTTCTCTCGTGGATATGATTTATAAATGTCAGATCTCAGACATCGACGTCATTTTTTATTATGACAGCTGACAAGTAGTTATAAGGTTCGAATTCAAAACTTGACCCTACAATTTAATTGTATATACATGATGTACATACAGTGCTTGTGATAAGATCTGCATTACAAGACAAGCAAATTACAAGTTAAACAAGTTTATTATCTGCAACTCTTGATAGTTCTATAAAATGAGCATACGTCCATACGTTTTACTTCTTTTCAGTTTATAACTATTACAAGAAATTTTGAGAAACAAAGACTTTATATCATCTTTATATGCAACTCAAATGACAGATTGCTATAATTGTCACTTTGATTATGTTGGATTATGTTTAATTCTATGAAGATGAATATGTATTAAAGCCAACATTAGGCGTTTTTAGGTAATTATTTAACATACGGAGGCCAGGAAAATAGAAGAAATTTAAGGGTGTTGGGTACAAAAAAAAACTTTTTTATTACTGATTTTTTCATGTGCAATAGAATGTAAACGTATTTGATTTGTGGTATGTTTCAAGAAATAAAATAAAAGTGTAAAACAAAAAATAATGAATGTATGTAGGATGACTTACGAGTTAAAAAAAGTCAACATTTTATTTCAATCCCAGAGCCATTGACAATGGTCCGATGGAAGTGATATTTTAAACATTTATGTATAAGATATATAATATACGTCTAATGCTTGTCATTGCCATTTAATCAAAAAATAAATTATTTATGTAAATAAAACGTTTTGAAAACAACAGTTTAATGTCAGTTTCTGTGTGGCTTTCAAAACATTTTATTTCCATAAATAATTTCTTTTTTTGATTAAATAGCAATGACAAGCATTAGACGTATATCTTATACATGAATATTTAAACATTCTATAAGTCCTTCCGAGGAACAATTAAGAAGCAACGATGGCTCAATATTTGTTATGTTTGTTATATTGTAACCCTACTAGTATTTTAAATGTAGTTAGTTGGAATAATGATAGATAGAGGTCGC
>SMLS01049068.1:0-15700 GCA_004785975.1 Popillia japonica | reverse complement strand
TACAAGTTTCCCTAGTTAGTTAGTGTCATAGTTTTAAACTCAAAGCCCTTGCTCATCATAAGTAAAGAAAACTTTCATAATTTACTTGTAAGCTTTTTCTTCTCCCAATGGCAACTATCAAAGTTTTTTCCAGAGTTCTTAAGAAGTGTCACAACTTATAATCCCTCTCTGGGAAAATTAATTTTATCGAGGTGCATTATTAGTGCAGGAACTAATTGGTGTACTTTTCCTTATTAAAATTAATTAACACATCGCGACAACTTGGCAAACAAGCGATTATATACTCTATACAGTTAGGGGAAGGACATTAAAAAAAGCGCGGAAATTTTAATAAAGAGAGAGGCGCTCCAATTTCATCGCTAGAACAACTATATCGTCTTGTCGCTACTAGTGAGGCATTGGTGGATCTGCACCTTACGATTTTAGTAGTACTCAGGTAGTATTTTATGCGGCAAAGTTCTCATCTCGCCTGCAAGAAAGTCGTTGCCGCTAACAAAAGCTCCAGACAGATAATCAGACGGGGGAAATATGGTTTTAATGGAACAATACAGCAATTAAATTTGACAGACAAAGTTAGTGAGGGAAAGTGAATTTGAATTCGCGGATAAAGCGTCAATTAAACTGCCGACGGAAGACTAGGGGCTGCTGCGTGGACTATGCGAGGGGTCAGGGTTGGAAGAGATTCTGGGAGGGAGCGCTTGGATTAATACAACATGCGCGATGTCCAATTTTTGAGGAATTAATTGTCTAAAGTTCATGACGTGAGATATTTTATGCATGAGAAGTATAGCGTATTCGATATATGTATGTTTAGGTATTTATTAGAAGCAAAATATTGTTAGTGAAATGCGTCAGACGTTCGTTAATTGGCCAAGATTAACAACACAGGGTAACATACTACATTACAAAACTCTTAAAAATATAAAGTTCTTCAGCAGAATGATTTCTAAAAATGATAGTAGTAGTATGAGTTGAAGTACGAAATTGCAGTACATTGCGAAGATTTCAAATTTAATGGTTAATAGAGTGATAAAGAAATTTAATTTCTCTCCACCCAAATTGTAAGCAGCATAAGGTTTTACGATAATATAGTTAGAGTCATTTCTTCGGGAGTGAGAAGTGGGTGGGAGATGTCAGCTGCTCAGGCTAACTCACATGTTGTAAGGGACCTGATATTTTTGCTACTTACACACTAAAGTAGAAGAGTCTTTGTTAGTGCAGAGAGATTTGAAAAAAAGAGAGAATTCGAATTAATACAAGAGAGATCTAGTTCACGGCAAAAGTATTTGATTCATTCAAGAATGAGAAGTGATTATATGATGAAAAGGCTTGAGATTTGGAAATAACTTGATGCAGCGAAATAAAAAGATTAGGGTTCGTACTAGTGTGATAGTTTGATCCTTAGTTAAGGATAGGTTAAGGTAGTAAAAGATTAGTGTTCTGTCAAAAAGGATAAAATGTCAAAAATCTCCTGACTACCTGCTTTATCGGATGGTGGTCTTTAGCATGATTAACATCTCAACTTAACATTTTCGCTACTGTGTGTACCAAAATTGGTATACAGGAACTGTGTGTACATTCAACGGTCACATGAACTAGGTGATATCTTCCGGTTGTGTACACCACGCGAACAGAGCTTCTAATGATTTGAATACATTTATTTCTTCGTATACCCCACCTGTAAAAGTTTCCAAAAAAGTTTAGAGTTATGTGAACAGAAGAAACAGTTGAGAATATGCAGATTCCATAACAGATCCGGACTTCATTGAGTCGGAAAGAAACGACGAGAACCATGCTACTAATGATATTGCAATGAATGAAAGTTCTGAAATACCTCATTTGAATTTTTCTGAAGACGATATAAGCAACCTACACTCCATATGGAACAAATGTAAGGGTAGGTTCAAAATTTTGTCTGGAGTGCATTATATTGCTAAATTTGAGATTATTGTAAGAAATCTAAAACAATTCCCATTGGTGGAAAGTATCGGCTATAGCAAAACATTTTTTGACAAAATGCAAGGCAATGAAGCGATTCATTTCTTCAAATTATTTATTAACGATCGAACATTCTCGCCAATTGTTGAAGAAAGTAATAGGTATTCGGAGCAGAAGATAATTGTAGGGATCACAAATGATAGTTTGCACAAAAATTCTATTTATGACGGTCGAAAGAGATCAATCAATCCGAAATTTTAACGTTTATAGGCATGCCACTATGAATGGAATTCGATAGAAAACTTACACTAAAAGACTATTTCAGCAAAACGCCTATCTACAAAACTGATATTGGACGGTACATGAGAATGTCTAGTATTCGATTTGCACTTCTTTTTGGTTGTGTACATTTGGCTAATAGCGAAGCTTCTGAGGGAAACAATAGGATGGGCGAAATAGAAAATCTACAGAAGCATTTGGTTTCAAAACTGCAAGAAGCTTGTGTACCAACCAAAGATCTACATATGTATAGAGGAAAATATGATTCCATTTCAAGGGTGTCTAGCTTTCCAGCAATATATACCCGGATAGAGCCACAAATATAGTTCTTTAAGCTTTGTACTAAAAGAGATTATACTTATAATTTAAAAATTTTCTGTGACAGAGATGTTATTCCACGTGGATAACCTTTCGTTAGAATTCATGCAACCTAAGTTGCGGGCCAAACTTCATGCAACGACAACTTCTATACTAGCGTTGATTTGGCTCACAAACGCCTCGAAAAGAACACGCATTTAATGGAAATACCAAACCAATTATTGATTCAAAATTGCAGTGGGGAGCTATAGTAACTAGAGAAAGTAATACGCACGTATTTGTTGACAAATGGTAAAACAGATTGTGTGATTTCTAACCACAGAATCTATACCAGAAACGATGTATTTAGAAACCATAAGAGGAATAATCCAAAAACCTTCAAAAGTAGTTTGATACAATAAGTTGAAGTCATTCATCGATGTATCCGATCAGAAACCTGCGTGCTCATCTGTTGTGGTACAGGTAGGTCACCTTTGAGCTTCTCGCTGATACCACACTTGTAACTGCTCACATAGCGCATACTGCATCAACTGATAGTACAGTAAATATTACTAGTTTTCGAGAATAAGTTGCTGTGCAAATGTTTGATGCTAGAAGTAAAGTATTATTGGAAAACATACCACGAGAAGGGTAGCAACAGCCCATCGAATTTCAGATGTTCTAGATCGAGGAAGATGTTGTAAGCTGAACAGCGAACCAAATGCCTGCGCTATAAAACATCCATCTCGTGTAAAAACATCATGCTTAGCATGTGAACACAAATTTTTAAGCACCAAGTGGTTTACAATGTGTAATACATGACTGCCTACCTAAAAACTATTAGTTGTTACAACATACGGTACACGCAGTCTTAGAGAGCATAAATTTCAGAATTTTATATGTGGAAAATTCGTGTACCATTTTTGGACACCGTCTTTATCTAAATAAAAAACTATAAAAAATGTTAATTTATACTTTTCTATATCTTTTATAACATAAAAATAAATAACGTTATAAAAAAAGTTGTCAATCCCTATAGTCTGTTTACAATAACAGACGAGGCATCGCGTTAACGGTTTTCATACTCTCAAGCTGGCAATATCGTACAGGACAGGCACCTTTGCATAGAAGAAACTCCTAAATCTTCGATAGTGAGAACAGTTGTTTTTGACATTTCGTTTTGTATAGGTAGTTATTTCTGATTTTACTGGTTATGATGTGCCTGGTCTGTTATTGTAAACAGACTATATAAGAAATCCTCGCCACATACTGTAAGTAGCCAAAGTGTTCGTACAATCCAACATCCCAGAAACTCTTATAATAGATACATACATAACTTGATTATACTGAAGATTTAATTTTAGAAATAGATATATTCCAGCAAACATTTACTTGGTATAAAGATTAATTTTACTGCTATTGAATAGTCCCTTCGACTTCTTAATCTTGCACAAAGAGAATAGTACTTTAATATAAAAATACGTAGCAAGCGGATTATGTTATGATTAATTTTGATATCGTAGTTTTTATTTATGTACATACTTGTTTTTATGGTCTAAAAAGGATCTAATATCGAATACCCTAATATTGTTTCCTCTTCCAATCAGTATCATAAAATAAAGTAGCGGATATGAACTACTTGATTTTGTGCTGATTCGTAAAACTAAAAGTTATATTTAATCCAACCAGATAGCATCACCACTTCAAATATATATCAGTAAAGTTAGAAGCGAATACGGAGGCAAACGAAAAAGTAACAAGAAAAGTAATCTAATTTAGTTACAAGTATTCAATTATACTTAGAACTCTACTGCCGCAGTTGGATTTGCTATCCAACAGGATTAAATACTGTGGAGTAGAATTTTCTTGCGTTTGTTTAATTCGATAATCAAGAGTATTGATCCGTTTTTTTGTAACGTTTGTACGATAACAGCCTTTCGTACAGCATATCTGTATACATACAGTGTACAATAGGATTACAATGGTATGTGATTCTTAACCACGTTTTCTTAAATAGTCTTCCTTTACATTGAAATTGAGGCTAGGTATTTACCGTAAAACTACACAAGTGCAGCAAGTATATAATTGTTGACTTAAAAGAGATGACTATGTAGTACTTAACAACTTGCTCGAGCAAACTATAATCATGTTTCAGTTTTCTTGAAGATCTAGTGCCAGTCTATCATTCGTTCCTTTAACACATTGTTCATGCAAAAAAGAAATGTATTATCGAAAAAGCGATTCATGTGCACAATGTTGAAATCAATTTTGTTTTCTCATTTTATCTTTGTCACATTATTGCTACGGTTACAGATATAATTTCATATTCATGTTACTGGAAACATATTCGGTATAAGTATTAGTATTATTTCCTAAGATATTAATATGTATGTAGTTTATGGCTAAAGTTACCAAGACAATTGATATGGATAAACTTTTTAATTTCCTTCAAATAAATCTTAGTTGATGCGAATACGAGACCAATAAAATACACCAAGTCTTAATTAGTTAGTTACTAATTTTACAGAACTTTCATAGAACTTCATACAGTAATATCAGGATATGGGTCATACAATTTAGACTAGAAACATAGGTGGCAGCAAACAAATACTTTCTTGTAAAAGAATTAAAGGAAACTGTAAAATCTACTCGCACTTATTGATATTTGAATTTGATCAAAATTGACCATCGGCAGGACCAAATTTTTTCTGGTACCTCTTTGATGTGAACTACACCTGATAAGTCCATCCCATAGTAGGAACCATTTATAGAGATTGCAATTGCATTAGCAAACTGGCTTTAATTTCTGGGATAAAATAGCCCAAAATTGCCATCGTTGAACGGAAACATATAGATATTGTAAATGCTATATTTCGGCGTATTTTTAAGTGAAATTGTATCCACATTATTTATAAATATTGAAGAAATTGAATGAATAATTTTTTCAACTGTTCTCAATAAAAGCTATATCGACGTTCGAACTTTTAAAATTTGTGAACAATACAGCTTCATTCATATCTTTTAAGTTGATATGTCAGTGGGTGCTTTTTATAGTAAAACTAACCATTAATGGCAATGACCTTAATAAGCCTGTATGGTTTAATTTTGTAGATAAATTTGCACAAATATGGTCAGCTAGATCGGTGACTGATGTAGGTGGTGCAGCCATTATAGACAATAAGCCAATTGCAATTTGGATAGTTACTTTGCCAGAAAGTTGTATTGAAGAGACAAAAGGGAAATTAGTGCATATGAACTAAATGAATTGTTTAAAAAATTTCAGAAAAGTGGTTACATTTCCAAAAAACGCACCATCTAGTGTAACCACGTAATAGTTTCTCAAAAAATGTAGTTGATTTCCATATGGAGCACACCAATGATCGTCCTCCAAAAGTATCGAACCTTTCGGATTCTATACTACGATTAGTGTTTATTAACAATAGATGATAAATGTAGAAGAAAGAGGACCGGTCTCTTTTCTTGTCTAATGTTAATAACACAAAATAAGATCTAACGACAAAGCAAAAAAGAATAATTTTAATGTAATACAAATACGTATACAGCATATGAACATGTGAACCACAAACAACTAACAGTAAGACAAGCCTGCCTAATAGAACTGTCCTAGGAAGATAAGAAATTTTACTGACCGTTTACATTTTTGTCAAATTGTAAACGGAGAGCATTTTGAACAATTATTGTAATCGCAACCTGAGTAGACAGGTATCTTGATTTTTCTGTATTAGGACACTTTTTTAATTTTTTAACTGTTTCCTTGTGAATAAAAATAAACATCTTAATACTTCCTGAACGTAGTTTTTTATTTTGCATTCAAAAGTGTTAAAAAATCTGGACGTTCCGTTTAAAAAAAAAAGTTGAACGTGTTGCCGATTAAACCGGAAGTGAAAAAAATATAAACTGTATTGCATAAAATGCATTTATATTAACTCTATCCCCATACCAAATTTCAGAAATCATAATTTTCAAATAACAAAGTTATTCGAGCGTTCCGGAACTTTTTACTAACGCTGTATATGTGTAACATAAATGTTGACAATATATTTATTTAAAGACCATTCAATTAGATATCTCCATTAGTTATGATTTTTTCTCGATCGGTTAGAGATGCTTAGAGAATGCAATACTCTTTCAAGCTAAATCTAATCCACTATCGGCGGAGGAGAGATTCTATACACTACAGACACCAGAGTTAATCCAAAGGAGAGGATCACATTCTACATTCTAAAGAAAACGGTTGTTTCAGTCAAACTACCATGGGGTAGACTAGCAAAAAACGCAGCAAATGGGATAGTTTATATTATCTAAAATATTCGAACGGTTCTAGCAATGGCGTAAATTTCCTCGAACCCGATCTGATTACATTTAAAAATATATTGTTATTACGCCCTTACGCTGCTATCTACTTACCCACTGACTTCTAACGGCGAACCGCATCGTTCAAGCAATTTTTACCTACACCGACCTAACATAGAATTACGCTACTATCGCATGTTTCTCCTGTCTACGTACCTACAATATACAGCTCGCTTTTGCCCCGGGAAGAATATATGATGATTAAATTTGTTCGATAAGACATTTTCCATGTGACTACGTTTGAAATATCGGATAATCCTTTTGCACGGTCTTTATAGTCCTCCACCGACGGATAATAACATTAGCGCTAACTGGATGGCACACATCCAAGGACTGCATAATGCAGTCCGTATGTACTGTCTTGGTCTTAGCTGTACGGGGTTGCCGGTTGTATGTATCTACATAAACATACAGCGAGTGTATTGCCCTAGCAAATCGTGCACGTAATCCGAACGACACAACTAAGGTCCCATAACAATAACAATAAAGAACGCCCTCGCCATACGCTCGTATTCGTCTGGAATTCAGTCTAGTTGGTGTATGCGTGAGTATGTGTGTGCGCAATGAATCCCATATGTGTGTGTACTCATCAAATCGACCCTTAATCTAATTGTATTTGCTCTCGTTTAGGAGATTTCGCACGTTTTCGAGTTATGTCGTTATGGAGATATACTACAGCAAACAGTTTAGACTACAACATGACGTGTAATTATGGTAAAACCTATGCTTTGGTACAGGTTTGAAATTTTAATTTGATGGTTTATGGTTCTTTTAGAAATGTTGAGTTACAAACTCCGATTTTTTAATTTGTTGTATAAATACGTTTTTGTTGACTCATTCTGTCAAAAGAGGAACTATGTGATCTAGCAGCTTAATCCTTTTGTAAAGATCCTTTATAAAAAATATCTTCTAGTTACATGCATCCATTATTGTTTGGACTACTTCCAGTTCTCCTCCAATATTATAATATGCCACAAAATTAAACTCTTCGGATATCAGCATGGATCTGAACTACATAACTCTGTATCACCGACTGACAATAAGTTGTCATATTTCTTAAATATGATTTACATCTTATATGGATGGCGCTCATATTAAAAAGTACTGTACGCCTGTCGTATATAATATAATTCAGAATAATACTTTATTGTACCATGTTGCATTTGCCATACAGTACTTTGAAATATTTATGACAGTACTTTGTTCTGGGTTTAAGATGCTCTGAAGTGTGAATACTACGTAAATATTAAATATCATATCCTAGGCATTAACGAATTAATCACCAAAAGCACCTATTACATAGGTAATCTGTTTTTTTTATGTACTAATGTTTTACTCATTGATAACTAGTAAGTTATGTCAGTCAGAAAATTGTTTTATTACGACGTTTCAGTTGTTATGCAGTTTTGTTATAATTTGGTTCTACATCAAGTGACTTCTGATGAAATATGTACCTTCTTCAAGCTTTGCAGGTGTTAAAGACCTGGGCAACACCACAGTGGCTACATCGCACTGAAAAGGTATGGTCTTCTGGCCAACACATAAGATGCTGAAAATCTAGATATCGCGTCGAGTAACGTAATCTCGAGACATCCTCCCTACTGATTACTTGGACGGCACTACTGGGCTCCGACGTCAAAAATTCCATAATTCGTTTGTGAACATGCATATAGAGTGTGCTTCATAACTACCTGACAGCATGGTTGTACAAGATGTTCCATGAACATGCAACATATGACGTCACAGCCGCCTCGTGACTTTGATACGCTTCACCTCTCACTTTTCAATTAGTGTTTTTTGGAAATCTGCAATTTTTTCTCTTTTGTTTTTCTAGTGCTTTTTTTTTGTAGTTCAGAGGATTGAATTATTTACTAGATCTTCTAGTAAAGAAATGCCTGTTAGCATTTAGTATGAAGTATCCTGCTGATTCAGCAGTACTAAGTAGCGAGCTATGGTGCCTGTTAAACATATGTTATAAAGGCCAATGAGCAATTGATCAGTGATATATGGTTTCTGAAATTTCTATAACACTCCAATTTTGGGACATGACGATTTAATCTATGACCAGAATTTATAATTATGCTTTTAGAATTTTGTACCACAAGACTTGGGGGGTAGGTGCGGGCCAGTAGATGTAAAATGATTCTTTATTAATTCATTCTGTTACCCTCTACAACAAGGTTATCTATGCTGTTACATATTTATGAGCTCCTCTGCATATCCATCGTTACTGCGGCTAGACCAGAAGTTCAAAGAGTTAGCGTGATCACCATCAGTGTTATTGAACACAAAATAAGTCGAATTGATACCGAAAATTGATATTTATGTTGGTTCTCCATAATGTGCATGTAGAAGTTGGGAATGGAATAGAACATTCCTCTGATATCTCCTTAAACATATTACCAAAGCCTTCAATGTAGATTCCAGACGACAATCTGCTTAAATAGATCAAACAATGTTATGGTCATTATTTGATTATTTCGCTTCACACACGACAAAAAAATATATTCAAGGGCGAATTTATTAAACTGGTCGGATAATTTAACTAAATTTAAAATAAGCACAATAGATCTCAAAACACCGATACAAAATTCTGAGATTTGGAAGGATGTTTCATTAACAAAAGTTTAAAAGTGAAACGAAATTAATATTACTCCAACCTATTGCTTACAAATTGAATTTAAAATAGCATTTAGTCTACTTTCAAGACAATTGTAGAGACCGCACTTTTCAACTAGACTAACGACTTGCATCAAATTTAGGGTAAAACTCAGTGCCGGCGGATGTATTCAACATTACCGCCATATCCTCCCTCGCTTTTCATCGTATAATTTAGCACCCGTTAACCTTATCGTTAGCCGACAGGCTTCGGTCATCGCATCGCCATAATTTTCACGCGGTATCCACTCGAACATGTCCGCTAGACTTCATCACCCCTTTCCAATCATTTACATCCATTACCTGTCACCGCGCCACCGATTAAAACAACTGCCGACCATCAATACACGTCATCGAAACTTATGAAGCAATCTCAGCGCCACAAGCTGGTGGAGCCATAGCGGTTATACCGCAGTGTGCAATACACAATGTCCGCTACCGAAGATATAAAACAACATTTCGAGCGTCAAGTGATGTACTCCACCTCATTACGCGGTGGCATTTTAGGGTTCATGACTCGATCGGAAAGTGAAATGGACCCGAAGTTTGGAATCCGAATAGAGTTAAGTTGGTTTTGGTTTGAATCAAATTGCATTTCCAATGCAAGCTCGAAACTGAATATGTAGCCATTAGAAATTTAAATAAATTACTGGAATGTCTCTGTGTAGAATACATACTTTTATGTTACCCTTATGTTGGTGGTACTAATGCGGGCAACAATATAGAAAAGGAGGTCTAATGTACATGATGTTTGAGTTGTTGTTATTACTATATACCTGCTTCAGTGCAGTATTTGTGGTTTATCAATTCTTTTCTGTGACTAAACTGCGTTTGTACATGATATCGGAGGTGTTTCACGGCCGGAGTCTCCATTATGAGGGTTTTCGGGTGTTGACAAAGTAAGTTTCATAGTCAAATAAAACGGCAAGGAGTCATGTTGTTGACTAGATTCAATAAAATCCTTGTTATTTTGCTGCCATATTCTTTCGTAATAATTGAAACTACTTATGAATATATGAATTCCGAACGAAGAAATCTTCCTTTTAACTTTTTTAAACTCAAAAGTATCTACACCTCTCCCTATTCGTTGCTGAGCAGTCAGCAAGTAACTGGACAGTCTATATGCAGAGAATAGTTTACATGAACCATACGATGTAGGTACGTGTTTAGTTTGCAACGATCAATTGAGATTATCCGAAGCATTTTGTGCCAGTTTTTGCTTATTGCCACTAACTTATGAATTCTTTCCTTACTTACATGAATTTGTGTATTTTATAGTGCTTCACGCCGGCAAGTTCATCTGAATAAGAACGGTGTCTAGCGCGAAGTTCTTCGCCAAAGTTTGCAGACCTAGGCTTTTCCCGTCTTCCTTATGGCCATATGTATGTATTTCCATTAAATCCTGGATCTCATTCTTCCTAACAGGCACTGGTACAGTGATTGCAATACTATTGAGGTTCCCCGTATGGTATGGGGTTTGTCAGCGGTATTTCTATACTCAACCTCAGTCAAAGAATGGCTTGTAACACAAAAGTTGTCGTCAAGAACTGGCCCTCGTGATGCATATGCACACAATTCTTTATATCATGCCAATTAAGGTTATCGCATAACCTAAACTAGCCTTATCTCACCAGAGTAGCGAGATATATGTAGGTTAAACGATGTATTACAACTTTTGGGTACAGCTAGCACAACATTACAGGTTACAGTCCGCACATTTTACAAAACATTTCTCTACAGGTCAACTCGGTTTTCGTGGCTTCATTTCAAGTGGTCCAGATGTGATTTGTACATCAAATCTTGTATGCAAGATAAATAATTTACGGAAAGTGGACAGTACTCTCTTCTATGGACATTACAGTTAACTACATATTACGGTTGTCTCTGCAGTGTAGAGGTTCCGTGACAAGTGAAGGCTTCTGTTTCTTATCAATTCACTGATCGTGTTACATTCTATTTGCTCGACTTGCTTTGAATTTTGTAATGCACTCTCCAGTGAGAGATAACAGGCTCTACCAAATGCTAACGAAGATAACTAGTGCAATTTATTCGTTGCCGAAAGCAATGTCTTTTTGAGCAAACTCGTATATGGTCAGCTTGCACGATTTTTGTGTTTGGCGGGAATACTAATTCTTTTTTGAAGACAGTTTTTTTCAAACTATTTTTATCTTTTCCTGTTTTTTTTGGCCAAATGGAGACACCATCTCTACTTTTGTTATTACTCATAACTTACTTCAAATATTTTTATTGTATCATTACAAGCACAAACTACAGGAGAAATTGTAGCCAGCATTTCACCCTTGCTAAAAAAAGCATAGAGGTAACGAGTATGTATAGACGAGGTTTGTTAAAAAATTGCTATTCTCCAGTGCAGACACGTTTAATTTTTTACTGCAATTCTCGAAATAAAAAAAAATGCGAGAACAGACGCCCTGCTGCTAAATAAATTGAAAAATCGACAAGCACCTCCTTGTTCAGGCCGGCGACAACCAGAAGCAATGCTTTTGCCGTGAAAAACACGCGGTAACGTCCCTAAAAATCAGAACATCTACTAGTAGCACGTACGTCAGAAACACAAAGCTATAGAATGTCGCAGCATCACGTATAGGGTAGACAGCTAACTACCTATTGTGCTGGTGGCATATTCATTTCATACTTGTAATTTGTTTGTCGCTCCATACGTTCGAAACAAGAATAGGATTTCCGATTGGCGATATGTGTCCATTCGTTTTCGACTTGACAGCTAAGATCGATTATACCATCATCACCGTTTCCCTTATATATGTATAAAGAAGAGAGGAGAATATTGTAGAATATTGTATATATATTCTGGCCTTCTGACTCTGGTCTTTGCTTTGCCTGCCGGTTATATCTTATAGTGATGGTCGACTATGCTTGGTTACGTCTGAGTCATCCAAGCGTATGTGTCCGATTGGTTTATGCTGCGACAGTTGCTGTTAATACGGTCGCTTGATGCGACTGCATAGACACACAATACCCGGGGAGGCAAACGAACAAACACATACCCTGATTAATGTCATTGTTATATGTTTACTGAATCGTTTCGGATAGAACATTATTAAATTCAATTTTTGTATGTACGGGTATATAATAGTTTTGTTGATACTTCTGCGAATTGAGTTAGTGATTCAATCGAATTTAATATAGTTTTCTAGCAGCATTAACAAAATATGCTAACTTAATTATAATCTGTAATTTCAGAGTGTAAAGTGTAGAGTTATTTCAGCATTTAGTATTTCAGTATTTAGTGCACAATTCAAATTATAACAATACAAAAATAATTCACATTGTGTTAGATACTCAAGCATGTGAGACCATAGAGTTTTATTTCTGCCAATTCAGGTCAAAAAGTTTATAGCCAACCACTTGAAGGCTGCGTATTATTGCCAGCAGATAAATCATAAAAAATTCTGATTGTAATAATTCATAAATCATGTACACAGTGTGTATAAAATGTCGTAAAAGCTTCACGCAAGGACATTTCTTGTTCGGTTCTACATAAAAAAATCTTGACGTTAAAATGTTTTATGATGCTTTGTATGTATATGTTCAGGAACTATTTAAAAGAAACATAACATTGTAACTGTATGCTGGTGTAATAAATTGTGGATATCCCAATAATTTCTATACTTCAATCACCGAAAGCGTTTCACTTGTTATTATTGTCCAAATAGAACGCATTGCGAAAGGTTGAATTACATTATATTTTATGATTGGAATCTTTCTTTATTTAGCTATTTACGTGATAGTAACTTAGTGACAGTAGCGAGAAATTTTTGGAATAAGAAGCCATCTGTTCTTAAGCACAGTTGCAATTTAAGAGGTAGGTATTGTCTACACTACATACTTGCGCGAGTCTTTCTGGTGTAACATACAATACTGCCGCGTTAATCTTATTTTTAACATCGAGATGTTACGCAAACTGTCTCCTTAATAAAATCTTAAACTAAAACTTCTAAAGAAATGATATCAGAAGAGTTAGTAGATTATAAGATAGGACTGCTGCAATTTATGCAAGGCATTGGAAAATATTCATCCTATTATCCTTTTATAACACAAGTATAGAGTGCAGAGTTCCGGTATGTATGATATAGTGTATTTACAATGACATCTTAGCTATAATACATTTGAGATATCGATTGACATCAAGAAGACACAGGTTGGTGCTTCACACCAGTTGACCCAATGATTCGAAGATTTATTATGCTCAGCCAAACTCAATGCAAAACCTCCTTTGGTGACCATATTCTGGGATTGTATGCGGATTTTTATCCACGCAGCGGTGGTGGTAATTACGGGTATAAAATACACCAGCTCTGGTACACATGCTTTTATAACTCCCAAGAGTACTCCTAAAAAATTCTTAATATTAAGGTAGTTGCAAAAAATTCTTGAACATCATACTTTATACATGCAATGCGATGAAGAACAGTCTTACTATTAGGCATATTTAGGGATAAACGCATAACTACCGTACATTTTCGCATTTTGCCATATTTTTTAAAATTTAAACATATGCAGGCAACGTGTACTGATAGTAAAATATCATTCTTATAGTTTAGCCCTATCTTTTTGAACCCACATGTGTCTTCTTATGCCTACATGTTCTAAAACTAGATAGTAGCTATTTTTCCATAAGAATAATTAGGCAATTGGCGGTATTTAATTTTGCTGGAAGAATGTAAGAACCAATTACCAAATTATCGATTAAGCCAGTCCAAATGTCCACAGAAAATTCTTTGGTAAATGTAGCTCCTTTTGACCAAAGAGTCAATCTGCAGAAATTAAAGTTTCTCCCAGTCTTTGGTAGAATATACTTGGGGGATAATAAAAATCTGCCTCAAAAATACCTTCCTATAATAATAGTAATAATAATAATGTATTTATTTCCAAAATCCTCGAAATAGTACAAAAATACAAAAAGGACATAGGATAGATCAAAAAAGGCATACAATAGTAATAATAACAACAGAGTGACAAGTAATTCAAAATAACTGTGAAGAGAAAAGAAAAAGTAAGAAAATCCAAACTAATAAAGAAGATATTCAGTTATACTATAAAAGCAGTGCATCAGCAAAAAGTTCTTTACCTGCTTCTTAAAATTATTCACGTTAACAGCATTTTTAATTTCTGATGGTAATTTGTTGTACAACTTAATCCCATTAAGGAGAGGATTGCGTTCCGTTAATGATAACTTGTGCGGGGGTATTAAAAGTTCGTTTCTGCTACGAGTGAAGTACGAATGCAACTCATTATTTTTTGGCAATGTATGCAGGTTTTCGCGCACTATCTGTACAGTTTCAGCAATATACAAACACGGTAGAGGTAGTATTTGCAGTGTCTTAAACCATGATCTACAAGACTCGGGCGTACGTAGTCCAATCATATTTCGTACAGCTAGGTCACCCGAAAACACAATTGCGTAACGCAACCTAGATACAAACGCAGAGTGATAGTAAGTAAGTAAAATTTCCCTCTGTGCCAAATGGCGAAGTCCAAAAAGAGCATAACATAGTCCCGCCAGTTTTTCACATAAGTCGTTGGCTTGACATGGTATAACCATGTGTCTATCTGTAAACCTAGAAACTTGGTATATGCTACTTGTTGTATAGACCTATTTTCTAGTTTCAATGAGTAATGATGTTTCTCTGGTCCATGGTTGTGGGCAGAAGCTCATGAAGACTATTTTATCTCTATTAAGGCAGAGTCGATTTTGATGAAACGACATTGTAAACGTATGTAACATACGTTGTGCTATCGCCCTTACCATTTGTGTATCCATACTTCCACACAAGTAGGTGTTATCATTAGCATTCATCGCAAGAGTGCCGTCTGATACAATACTTGGCAAGTCATTCACAAAGAGAACAAACAACAGCGAACCAAGAACGGGGCCCTGTGGTACACCAAATTTTACTGATTGCCTTTCGGACCATTAACATCAATGACCTGCTCCCTATCCGATAAATACGATTTGATCCAACTATTGATATTACCATGCAGCCCATATAATTCCAGCTTCCGGAGCAGAAGTGCATGATCTACCAAGTCAAATGCCTTACTCAAGTCCATAAAGATGCCTACAGATTGTTTGTGTTGGTCTAGGTGCCAATATAATTGATTAATAAATTGT
>SMLS01049067.1:0-11930 GCA_004785975.1 Popillia japonica | reverse complement strand
AAAAAAAAAACTTGCTTTAATTCCTATACTAATCAGTACACTAGCAAATAAATTATTGATGTAATTTGTAAATGAGATATCAAACAAGATAGACCACGCAAGAAAAATGAAAAACTAATTAATTAACTCAAACAATTAAAAATCAAAGAAAGTTACGGAGATAAACGAAAGAACGTCTCTATTCCATCAAATCACACCAATCATTCCTCTGTCGAACAAAATTTTACACAAAAAATGACCTACAACGAACATCTGGCCCAGAGATAGACCGAATGTTTGAAATATGAAATGAAATAAAACGGCTTACATAGCAAAAAATATGATTTTACAAAATAAATCTAAAACAAATATAAGAATTACTAAAATATTAAAAACTAATCCTTAATCTAACAGCTTAAACTACTGAGACAAATTATACAATATTAAAAGTTCGTAAGAATAATAAAATATACAGGGTTACCGGCGAAAAACCTTCTTACGACTCCAAGAATAATCTACTATACAAAAAAATCCACAACAATACGTTAGAAGGCTGATGCTTCGAAACAATATAGAGCAAATCTGGAACAATCTGAAACAACTTTTACGATTTTGATTTTAAAGAAGCCGTATGGGGAGGGAGAGGGGAAGAAAGGCTAAGTTTAGATGGGTTATGGTTTACTTTTACAATTATTTTACGAAGAATATATGATACAAGGTTGAAAGTTTGAAAAAATATAAAGTATTCAGCAAAAATTTTCAAAATTTCAAATTTTAAAAAATTTATCTTTCTTTAACTCTTTCACGAATTATGTACGCTAGAAGGCTGAAACTTCGGAACAATATAGAACAAATCTGGAACAATCTGAAACAACTTTTACGATTTTGAATTTAAAGACGCCCGGTGGGGAGAAGGGTGAGGGTGGGTGGAGGAAGTAAAATAGGCAAAGTTTAGACGCATTATCGTTTACTTTTCCAATTAATTATTATTACAAGGTTGAAAGTTTGGAAAAATATAAAGTAATCAGCAATAATTTTCAAATTTTCCAATTTTAACGAATTATTTGCGTTAAAAGACTGAAACTTCGAAACAATATAGAACAGATCTGGAACAATCTGAAACAACTTTTACGATTTTGAATTTCATAAAGGGGAGGGAAGAGGGGGCGGCGAAAAAATTTAGGCGTACATATATGATTTGTATCCTTGGAATATCCTTTCTATAACTGAGCTTTTTGTATGCTGAGCATTCTCATCTTTGATATTCAATCCACTTTGATGATGGTAATCAATAGCAGAAAACTTTGTAATCTATGGTAAAAACTCTTCCTATTTTGACCTTATCCTGCCCGATCTCTGGAGCCTCTCCACTCTGTTTGTTGCCAGGATATCTGCAACACACTGTATCTTATTTTCCTGATATTTGTTCCACTTTTAGGTCAATTACACACTCTAATTCGAATAAAGATCAAATTTATTCCAAAACTTCTATAATATAATTTGGTTTTCGTTACAACTTCCTCACTGGAATAAAATTGACACTTAATTCATGTCAAATAATAATAATTAAGAAAAAAAAAATAAAAATGAAATTAAAAAAAACAAATAAAAATAAAATTAAAAAATCAAATAAAAAATTAAATAAAACAAGTACAAAAGGGTAATAAAAATACATATATTAACCACTCTGTCTTGAAGAAATGCGATGCTCTAGCTTGTGATGTTTTGTTCCAATATTCGAGATAATCAAATGTAAAATCATTGCGATCTTCCATCCTTTAGGGTGCATTCTAGAACGCCTATTCTTATGATTCATGATATCTACAGCTGATAGATTGATATCATATCAATGGTGTCAGCCACACTTGGCAGAGATTTCTTCTTTAAACTAGTTCCGGTTAAGACTTCACAAATTTGATGGTTTATTACAATAGAAATGTTAACAACCTCAGTTTTTAGAAAGCAATATTATTACCATTTCTACAATACCGTACTTCTGCATATGATGTCAGACATAGTTAGATAGTTATTGAATGCAAATTTATTACAAATAAGCAATTCCATTACAACATTTACCATTTTTTTCCTCTAACAGTTGCAAAAACACAATATTAAATACTAAATCTAACATCTACCATAAGTCATATCTCCGCAATTTAAATTTTAAATCCTCCTCGAAAGTAGACACGCATATGGCGCGCTGAAATAATACATATTTATTACTACTTATTTCGTCAGTACTAAAATTCAAATGAGTAAAAGTCCGTACACAATAATATAAACGGCGACGAAACGAAAACACGTTACATCCCACACGGCCGCGGAACGATTTTAATTCACATTGTTCCATTATCTTTCCACGTAATGGGTAAGTAGCACCAACCCATCTGGAAATTAAGAACGCAGTCGGTTCGTAGGTGTCCGCTCAGGGTTGCCACCTGAACAACACTCACAATAACCAGATTGCACACTGCGTTTCAATTTCCGGCTAAAGCAGTAGTACTGTTTAATAGATCTCGCGGTTTGTGCAGCCTTGACGGTTCGAATGACGTTTAAATCTAGAGATCAGCTGTCTGTCAACACCGCGGTCGGTTGGCAATACTTGCATATACATGGTGTAGTAGTGTGAAAGCGGAGGTGCGTATCAAGATTCGGCCGACATGGGGGCGATGATTGATTCGTGGAGTTGTTGTGCCCGTAAGAAATTATAATTTCTGAAATTGTAGGCGTATGTCTAACGGATACCGAGATTGACGTTCGTTAGGGTGACGATAAGCGTTAAAATATTCAGTGGAAACGATTTTCATTATCCTGTATATACAGGGATGTTGTATAAAGTGCGGAAACCATTTCACATTTGGCTAATCTTAGATTTGACAAATGCAAATCTAACATTTTCTTCTATTTTCTGTACTGTGGTAACTGTCAAAATATTTCTGACAGCTGTCAGATTGTAAATACAGTTTATTTTTCACAATTTTAAAACATGGGGACGTTACAATGTTTTAGAAAGTTGTTAAAATATATGAAGAATTATTTTCGTTTTATTTTATCAGGTATAACAGTTAAACATTCTGGACTGTCAAACTATCTAAAGAGTATTTGACAGCTTTACTATTTTCGTAGTTCCCTCTGTACGAACGATATTTTTATAATTGTCGTGGCGTCTTCAAACCCTTCCAGAACTGATTTGGCGATTCCTAACTTAGACTCATAGTACCTTTCCTTCAAATTTTGACTTTTGACAGCGAAAATATTGACCTATATATGCTGGCCTTAAATATATCCACAAAAATTTCAAGAAACAGGACTTCCTTGAGATGGTGCTGTGGTTCTGGGAACCTTAACCAGCACAAGAGATACTGGAACCTTATCCCACTGTTCTCCGTATTCTGATGACCTTCCCAAACGTGAAGCCGTACTCAGGACCAGATCTTCAAAAGTGTCATTCTCGTTAAACTCTAACGCAATTCCTCCAAAGACGATGGACGAGGAGGTTCTCGGAGAACAATTGGTAGGTGGGAAAAGATATTTTGTCATTCAGAAGAAGTTTGTGACAGGTGTAACTGTCAAAATATATCTGATAGCTGTCACATTGCAAAAACAATACATTTTGCCCTACTATATCTTGACTGTTTTAACTATTAGAATAGTCATAATAGCTGCCAAATTGTAATTTGACATTATATTATATTATCGTAACCATTCTAGAAAATGTCAATGAGCAAATGAATAAGATAACGTAAAATTGTTGCCATCTTTTTCAGGCTCAGCACTTGCAACTGTCAAAATATTTCTAGTATGTAAATAAAACATTTTCTTTTTAGAATCCGTTATGAAACAAATTGAGATAGCAACAACAATGGTTTCTCCCATTTTTGACACTTTTAATTAAAACGGATATTTAAAACAGTTGCCAACTTGTAAAATTCTAATTAAATGTCATAATTTTTATAATTGTTAGTTATTAAATCTTTTTGTCAAAATAATGACATGATAGCTGTCAAAATGTAGGTACTTTGTTATTTATCGTTTTAATAAGTGCATATGTCAAAATATTTCTGATGACTAGCAGTCGCAAACTATTCTATTTTCAACATCAGTGATCAACGAAATTTCGAAACATCTATTTTTCCTTCTATTGACAGTTGATCAGTTTGATAATAGATCATTTACTACAGCTTTAACACTTGTTTCTTCTAGAGGGGTTCGAAAGTTTTAAGACGCATATTTTCTTGTTGCCTTTTATAGTTTAGACCATCACTATTATCAACATTCCTTTGACAGCTGTCAAATTGTAAATACAACTATTATTATTACTTCCTTTTTGTGTCATTTGGTGCAATTATAGTGTCATCATCGTACATAACCGCTAAATTTGTCATGAAAGAACTTACAACTTGAATATTTGACGTCTAATTTGACAGCTGTCAGAAATCACAAAACCACTTACATATGTCGATTTTTATTACATTTCTTGTTATTTTTATCTGATAGAGAATGCGAATAGGTTGATGTTGCTGTCGTTGCTGCTCCCTTACTTCTTCGTATTCTTTCCATTCTTTGCGACGTTAATCATCGCGATCGTAATGCATTATTTTTAATTTGCGCGCGTATGTAGGACTCGTTCCCCATCATAACTTGCTCTCGATATTGGGCCTGTGGCGAAACCGTAGCTGCTCACCGGTCTATCGATGTCGGTCGCTTACCTACCTCACCTTTATGGATAAGGAGATGCTATCGTCTTGAGTTATTACACGCCCACCGTTCTTCAACCTCTTCGACAGTAACCGCGGACTGCTCACTCTCTCGCCCAGAGACGAAGGACATTCGTTTACAATAATAGATAACTTATTAGGTACTAAAAGCTGACTTCGACATAAATCGATATTTTTGGATAAATTTTTGCTAACGAGGCGATGAAATCGACTCAGGAAACAATGCAGGTGTTGGCAGGTTTAATAACCCATCCTCATCGTGGTTTTAATATATTCGCCGCATAAGTTTCTACGAAAGCGTTCTGCATGTATGTATGTATGTAGCTACATACAGATAGGTGGTATCCTCGTTAAATTTTATAGTCTTGGCGCTTTCTATTTTTGGACAAAATGCTATCATAATTCATAACCAATTTTCCGAGAAGAAATTTCGGTGTACATATTCATACGAGTAAGTTATACACGACAACGGACGGCGCACGTATTATATTGGGACGAGCATTACCGCGGAGTGGACTTCTAAAATGGAAAATGATTATCGAAAATCTATAAATTGTACGTCAAAACGAACTAATACATCATACTCTACCACTGTGTGCGGAGGAACTCCACTTCGGAACTTATCGACTGGAGATCTTAACTGCTTTCAATTTAGTCTCGCACGTTTTTATCTTCGTTCTCCGTCAAGTACCACTGCGTCTCATCGCCGTAAATAAGGACGGTGGTACTCATCGTGTGGCAGGTGAAGTACCTACATTAAAGTCGGCCATTTAATTACAGATTCATTGGCAATAAGTCTTTTTGACAAATGCATTAATCTTTGACGGCCCAATTAACTACTGCCATATACCGCGCTGCCACTCCGCATGACGCGACGTTTAACAGAAGCGGGTGGTGGTTATTTACATACGTAAGCGCGTAACACCCACTCGAAGTGGTTCTTTGTTATTTAAACTTCAATCAGGGGCGGATAACCGCTGTCAGATTCTTATTTTCTATTTGTGATTCTGATTAGGACGATGCTCCACGGGCGATTAATTAATGTTGTAAGCGATAATCTATGCTTCAATGTGTATTTCTGCATGTAATATTGTTACACTTTGTATAACGCAAAATAATTCTTATTTTTTAAGTAAATTATTTCGGGTTTAAAGTTGTAGACATCTGCGGTACAAACGTTAGTTTTTATTTGTGTTTTTTCCTCCTTTAACTCTAATCGCAACTCCAGGATAGGTACCTAATACGTATTTATCGTTCTTTTGCTCGGTTTACTACGTTGCGTCCCCCAGGCACCGTAACAATTGGCGCCCAACGTGGGGCCAATATTAACATTGGGAAATTACTATAGTTTCATGCAGAAACTAAATTCGCAAACTGTTACGCGCCAGTGGTCTTTATTGTGGTTTATTTTGGCCCTCCCACCCATTGCCTCCTACTCAGTAGTGCCCAAAATCCTTCAATGGGACGCGACTGGGCCTATTATTACTGTTATTAATCCACGTTATGTTCAGTTAACCAGTTCTGTGTGATTCTAGCACAATGGCATGAAGCCAGATCGAGTCAGAACATTAGATCGTCATTTGGATGATAAGAATTGATGAAATTTATCAATTTAGGTAGAGATTTGCGAATAGAGACGCTTGCATCCACCTTTAACTCTTCCAACATATGGTATTGATATTCCTGCTTGATAAATAGCGCAAATTCCGCTTTGGTTTCAGGAAGATTTGCAATTCTCACTTGTGTGGTTGCGATGTGATTGGGAGACGTCCTTCCTTAAATTTCGAGAATTTAGTTGAGATGTACGAACCAGCAACACTGCATGCCTGGCGCACATGCTCATGGTTAGAGTGGTTCTTTCCGTTAGTCAAATTCAAGCTGATTCATGTTTTTTTAACTCGGTCGCAGAAATGACTGACTCAGGTTTTAAGCAACGTGCTGTCATCCAATTTTTGGCCATAAGTGGCGAAAACCCTCCAGGTGTATGGAGTTGAGTGTCTGTCACAAGCGCGTGTGTTTGAATGAGCAAAATGGTTCCGAAATGGTCGCCAATTTGCAAATACACAAACGCAAATGTCGACCGTCTTCGAGAGCTAACCCTGTCTGATCGTTGCCTAACCCCTTATCATACGAATTAAATATAAATAAAGAAACAATTATGAGGATGTTACACGAAAATTTGAATATGCGAAATTTCGGCTTGAAGATGGTGCCCAAAAACAACTGCGAAAATCAGTTTGTGACGATTTGTTGTCTCGCATTGAAAGTGAAGGTAGAGACTGAATGAGCCTTGTAGCCACTGGAGATGAATCCTGGATATTCGAGTATGATTCTGAGACCCGTAGACAAAGCCTACAGTAAATGGAAGAGGGTGGGAAACCCCAAACTATAGCAATGATGTCAAAATCATGGCTGAAGGCAATGCTGATCATTTCCTTCGGTATCCATGAGATTATTCACCGGGAAGACATCTCTCAGAGCCAGACAGTGACTGGAAAGTTCTATGTTGAAGTCTTGGAGCAGCTACGACAGCCTGTTGTCCGTAGACGACCCGAATTGGTCACAAATAAAGCATTCCAACGTTACCGCATCCTTCCTACAGCCCCGATTTCGCCCCGCTGTGACTTCTTCCTATTACCTAAAATGAAGAGTCACCTCAAAGGAACCCACCAAGGCAGCGTAGAGGCCGTCAAGGAGACTGCGACCGTCGTCTAACTTCAGAACACTATCGAGGCTGCTTCCAATCATGGGAGAAACGTTGGAAACGTTGTTCTGAGTTAGGATGGGACTACTGTGAAGGCCGCTAATAAAGTTTGGTTGCTAACTTGACTTGTCTTTGTTTTATTTTACAATTCTCTAGACTCCATGGAATGTTACTCAACGCGCTTTTCGTTTCACCGAAACTTTAACTTTGGGGGGTACAATTCACCCTTGCAATTTGGCCCAAATTTGGTTTTTTTCCGAATAACTTTTAAACGTTTAGTCAGTCCTTTCGATTGGTATAGATATTTATATACTGGGTGCTCCAATAAACGCGGAATGACGTATATATGCTTATTTTATCAAATTTCAGAAATCGGTTATAATGGCCTTTTGTGATCAAATAATCTATAGAAAGGTAATTTCAACCGTTATACAGGGTGGCCACGATATATTTTCGTGGCCACCCTGTATAACGGTTTTAGCATATTTCCTTATTCCAATACTCTGTATACTATTATATGGCTGCATTGTATGTCGAAAATCAATGTAAAGAAACAATAGAAGCATTAAAAATTGAAGAAAAGCTTTCATCGTCCTACGATTTAGAAGAAGCTGAAGACTAGTATGAGGAAACATGTACATTGGCAGATGATAATATTACTCCAGATTACAAAAGGAGAGCTGCTGAGTTTGAGACTGATTCGAAATCAAAGCGACGATCGTCAAGTTCTGTAAAAAGCAAATTTGGAAAGTAACATCGGTTCAGCAGCTGTACAGATGGAAAAAAATACATAGAGTGGGGTGGAAGGAAGAGGGATAAATGGCTGAAAATTGCAAAACACGTACATACTATGTAAATTTTCATCAGTTATGGATAAAACGTCATGGTACACGATATAGACCTGCAGCAATGAACACTAGAAGCAAACAATAAACAATAAAATTACCTCTAGAAAGATAACTAAATATGCTGGCCGAACTTGTGGATAGGAAAAAGAGTAACTGGAAGCCATGGTTACAAACTTTGTCAATTCTTTTAAACCGTACACCAAAATATGTAGAGCAGAAAATGTCTATAATGCAGACGAAAGTGGATTTAATTTAGAATTGCATTTTGATCGTACCTTAAGTTACGGTGGAGGCAAAGCTGTTGCATGCACTGTGCATTCTGTATCGGCCATTTGTCAAACAGTTTTCCGGTCAAGTCTTGTTTGATTTACATTAACGCATCACAATAATCAAATTACAATCATTGGTCCACAACCAACTGTCCTCTTCAAGATATCGAAACCTATTTCTACATATATTCCTGGTACAAAAGGTATCTTTTTAGAATAAGGAAATATGCTAAACTTTATATTTTTGTGGACACCCTGTATAGACCATTACAACCGCTTTCTGAATTTCGATAAAAAAAGCACAACATACATCATTCCGCGTTTATTGAAACAGCCTGTATATAAATATCTATACCAGTCGAAAGGGCTGACTAAACGGGACAAGTGCGCCGTTCAAAGTTTTTTCTATCTCTTGCCGTTTAAAAGATATTCAGAAAAAAAAACAAATTTGCTCCAAATTGCAAGGCTGAATTGCACCCCTAAAGTTGAAGTTCCGCAGTAACGGAAAGACATTAACATTGGTTGGAGTCTACTAACTGACAGTTTCATCAGATTCTGCGATTTACAGATACATTCTAATTAAGAAGATATCCTCAATTCACACAGAAACATGCACTACTGACGTAAAATTGAAATATGTTCTCGTATACACATACATACATACATGCATATACCATACATAGTTTCTTGTTTATATTGGAAACGCACATGACTAATATTATGTACGGTTAGATGTTAATGTTACTATTTATTAGATGTAAGGTTAATTAATAATTTATGTCCAAACTGGTTCGTTCGGAATGTGGGAGTTATAAAATCAGTGCCCACCGTATGTATGTTACATACATACGTCAGTACATGCGCTCATTAGGACCTTTAATTTACGTCACCGTAGATAATAAATTTCGTTTAGAAAGTGTTGGTTTCGGATGCAAATATTTCGAAACGTCTAAAATGAGACGAAGAATCTTAATTAAAATAAACAACTAATCACGTCACGATACGAATCCCTTTAACGTTTAACGCCGACAATCACGGAATTGTAATCGCGAATTAATTTTAAAACCGTTTCTTCGTTCTCTGTACTACATCTCATTACGCACATTATAAAATCCCGTTACGTACGAGCTTTCTTCTTCACGAAGAGCAATTACCGCTATAATAACTCAATTCTTACGTCCCTTTCAACAAATTTACTCCGAATTAAAGTTTAAATGGGACGTTAATATTCGCCAAGTAATTATCTATACGGACGGAATAATGGACTCTAATTAGGCGTACATTATCGATATATTCCTTCGAGCTGAATACGCACCTTTAATTTTACGCGATTCGGACGTGGTGCACAATTTAAATGTGTAGGAACAATAGGACAATGTTCGGAATCGATTAAAATGTATCCACGATTTTATCTAATTAATTTTTAAACTTAAAACGACGGATATCTTAATTAGAAAACGATGTAAATTGGTTTGTGTACAATTCTACAAAACTTAACGGTTACACCTGAAAATTTTAATCATTGTGTCTCCGGTGGAATAAGTCGAATTCTTCTTTAATTTAATTGTCCTACGTTACGGCCAACCATTGGCAAGGACAGGGAAGAATTCATTTTCCTTTTATAGTTCAACCGACCTGGCATTTTATTGCCAAAGTTTTTGTGGCGAGCCGCGAGGAAACTATAAAATTATACGAGCTCTAATTATTTTGACGAGATTAGCATCTATACCTATCGGTAATTGCTGTGGACGAAAATATATTCCGAGTTACGTAGGTTAATCGTTAAGCTCAAAGCAACCGTATAAGGATTTTGTTTGTATTATGAATTGGTCGCTGTTTATAACTTCTGCAGGGTATGATAAGATCAGTTTTACATTGTAACTCCTCATAAAAAATTATCGTTTTGTATTAGCCATTTCACTTACTGAAAAATGAGATTTTAAAAACATGCATTTACTGTTTAAATATTGAAAAATTAAGGAGCTGAAAGCTGACTGCAATCAGAAAGAAGGAATGCAAGAAATGTTGCTAAATTTGAGAAAAGTCTCTGCGGTTTTCTGATAATTTTTATGCTGAAACGATAAAAGAATTTAAGTATGCGGATATCACGAAAAAAATCATCAGAAACCAAAGAAACAAATTTTGATATCTACGCTTAGATAAGGATCTACGTAGAACTAATATATTAAACTAATTAAGAGCTAGAAAGCTCACTGCGTCCTTAAAGGAAACAACCAAAACGTTTGTAAATGTAACTGAAGTTCAGAAAAAATTGTTCCTAAAAAAAATCTTAAGGCAGAAGCTTTTCTCTCATAAATCAGTGCCTAAAAGGATCAAAAATAAATTTGTTAATAAACTTTATAATAAAAATTTGCAACTGAAATGTTTGTGGTTGAGAAAATAACTGAACCTTGGAACAAAACAAATTTTCACTGCAAAGTTTTTGGCTGAAAATGTGATTGAAGGATTTGTGGCTCAAAATGTGATTGAACGATTTGTGTCTGAAAAGTTTTAGTAGTGTGTGAACAAAATTTGAACAATATAAAATTGTATCGAGTAGTGTATGTATGCCTGAAAAATTTGTGCATGAAAAATCTCTTTCTGAAAGATTTTGTAAGTGAAAAAGTTTAGTGGAAAATTCTTGAGGCAAAAGTTTTTCTCTCATAAATCTGTGCCTAAAAGGATCGCTCTGAATAAATTTGTAAATAAACATTATAATTAAAATTTGCAGCTGAAATGTTTGTGGTTGAGAAAATAACTGAAACTTGGAACTAAACAAATTTTCACTGCAAAGTTTGTGGCTGAAAATGTGATTGAAGGATTTGTGGCTAAAAATGTGATTGAAGGATTTGTACCTGAAAAGTTTTAGTACTTTGTGAACAAAATTTGAACACTCTCAAATTGTATCGAGTAGTGTATGTTTGAAAAATTTGTGCATGAAAAATCTCTTTCTGAAAGATTTTGTTAAGTAAAAACGTTTAGTGGAAAATTCTTAAGGCAAAAGTTTTTCTCTCATAAATCTGTGCCTAGAAGGACCACTCTGAATAATTTTGTAAATAAACATTATAATTAAGATTTGTAACTGAAATGTTTGTGGTTGAAAAAATAACTGAAACTTGGAACAAAACAAATTTTCACTGCAAAGTTTTTGGCTGAAAATCTGATTGAAGGATTTGTTGCACAAAATGTGATTGAAGGATTTGTGCCTGAAGAGATTTAGTACTTTGTGAACAAAATTTGAATAGTCTAAAACTGTATGGAATAGTGTAGGTCTGAAATATTTGTGCATGAAAAATCTCTTTCTGAAAGATTTTGTAAGTAAAATCGTTTAGTGGAAAATTTTTACTGCAAAGTTTTTGGCTGAAAATGTCATTGAAAGATTTGTGTCAGAAAAGTTTTAGCAATTTTTTTT